>JXWZ01014234.1:0-26230 GCA_000956215.1 Anopheles farauti No. 4 | reverse complement strand
CCACCCACACACACACACACACACACACACACACACACACACACACACTTGCACAAGGGGTCCAAAAGGAGCGAGCGAGGGTCAGGACGAGAGAGAAAGTAATAAAAACGTAAAAAAAAGGAAGCGTCTGCGACGTTAGCAGGGTTAGTTAGTTTGAGCTGGACCCTATTTTGATGAGCCACATGCATGTGTGCGCATGTGTATGTAGCGGCGACCACACAGTTTGGGTGGGACATCAAAGGCAGGCGCGATTAAAACACTCTCCTCACGGGCGAACCAAAATTTCATCCCAAGATTTCCCTTTCATCCACCCGCACGTAATGCTGCAGAGATGCTGGTAGCAGGGGAGGAGGTCGGACGCAAATTACACACACACACCCACACACACACCACGCGCACACAACGATGCTCATCGTCAAGCAGCATTCCGGACACCTCGCGCAAGCTTATAAAAGCAGCGCATTTATTTAGGCACCACTGTGGCGGCTTCCCTTTTTGCGGTTCTTCCCCCTTTCGTCCGTCCGATACATTCTCCGAGGCCAGCGAGGCTGGGTTTTGCTTTCCCACGGTGTTTTCCCGCCATCCCACCACCTCCCGAAACGTATGAGCTTCAATGCTCATAACAATGCTCTAAAACCAAACACACACACACGCGCGAGCGCGGGCGCAAGATGCGATGTGGCCACACCGGTGGGGCAACTTGGGTATGGAATGAAGTTGGGGCTTCCAGGGGACAATTTTAGCCCCATTGGGTAAAAGATCCTTTTTTGTTTGTTTTTTTTTCTTCTTGCATTATTTTTTTGGGTTTTTTATATCAAATTTAAATAAAACAAATATAGCTGATGTTCAAGCAGCAAAGTGTACCACATCGATGCATCGCATCGCATGCATGCATCGAAGAGCCGTGTGACAACAATATTCGTCTCTTTCGATAGCATCTTTTACGTTTTTTTCATCTTTTTTTATTTAAATTTAATTGCTTAAATGCAAATTCGGGAAAAAATATTTTAACAATAATCGTGTGTTGACACAAATTGACAAGTGGGCTTTGCTAAAAAAAACAAAATTACTTAGTGTTTATTTGTTTTTCACGCGATATTCCTCCTTCAATTTAGTCGCTTGCAAATCTGAAATCTCTTATTCATGCACATAAGGCACAACGAACAACACGGCCGCTGTGTGCGAATGCAATCTATTGGATTTTTTTTTTGTGCGTTGGTGGTGGTTTGAAATCTTGGCTCTTGTGTGAGCATCACACACCACCACCGGTTCAAACTCTCCAACCGGCCGAACGACGGAGATCATCTGTGATTTACGCCTTTGCGAACTCATATTTGCAAACAGCAATGAAAATGGCAGATTAGGCGAGCGGAGTTGGAACTGAATTGCTCGCTCTCCGTGTCTGGCTACTGCCGCTTGATCGGTCTAATTATCGACGGGGCATGCAAGCGTGTCCGCCATCTCGTTTACGTACACAATCGGACCCCGAACGATCTTGCACCGGAATCGATGGCGAGACGATCGTGTACGCGAGCCCGCGTGGATGTAAATTGTGAATTTTAGCCCGAATCGTTTTCGGCGTGCTGCTGGCGGTGCTTTCCTGTCGTCGCAAATGGCGAAAAACGGAAACCGCATCCTCGTGTGCCCCGTGTGCCCCTCGCGCGCGTTTGTGTGAGTGTGTATTTAAAGGCTGCTTTACCATGCGGTGTCAGTGAATTATTGCCTTGCTTATGGTTTGCCTACAGGCTACCCCTTTCGCACACCTTAAGCGGTACAAAAATACAAAGAAAAGTGTCAGAAAGTCTTAAAAAAACAAAAAAAAAATCTGCCGCTGTATGCGTGCTTGCTTGCGAAAGGCCGAGCCAAGTGCGAAATTTTCGGTCAGCAAACTTGCAAGTTAAGAGCGAAGGAGAAAGAAAGAGAAAGAAAGAGAGAGAGAGAGAGAGAGAGAGAGAGAGAGAGAAAGAAAGCGATCTCGATCCCAAGTTTGCGTCCCGGTGAAGCGAAGCGTATGTGAGTGTAAGCGAGAGAGGGCACTGCTTTACGACGTGACGACGTCTAGTGACATTTCTCCGAATTTTCGATCGGTTGACTCCCGGATTGGAACGGCTGAACAAAAGGCGCAGACACACACACACACACGCACATCTGCATACGGTTGCGCCCTTCATCGCTCGCTCGATCACCGTTCTCTTTCTCGCGATTGGTCTTCATCTCGCTAGCCTTTTGCTTGGCACGACTAGAGCGCCGCTGCTTGACATGGACAATTGATTCCATTTCCCAGCAGCACCACCACACTGCAAGGCACATAAACATACAGCGAAACACACAAGAACATGCGGGAAACAATGGGCGTACGGGTAAGTGATTTTTTCACGCACGTGTGTTAATTTTGGCGCTCGCACACACTAACACACGCTGTCGATTGAAATTTTGCTTCTAAACCAGCCGGTGGTTAGGCACAAAAGGCAAAAAGAGTAGTGTACTGGTGTGCTTTCTTCGACGATTCGCTCCGACGCCTGCAAGGGTGTGTGTACTCTGGCACATTTGCGTTTACATTACACCACCCGTGTGCTCACCGCACGATCGCTACTTGATCACGGGCTTACCGTTTTACTGGCCGCCGAGTGTGGCTGCTGCTTCCAGGAACTGCGCACGGGACGTTCCGTGTGTCTGTGCGACGCTGTGCCTAGTGATTTCCCCCATCTTGACAACCAGCACGCAGCGGCAACACGTAAAATGCCACTCCTGCTCTAGGCCAGCAGCTGTCTGGGCATGGTGGTGATGGTGTGACAGCAGCAGGGCCAAGAATCCGCGCTCGCCAGGATGCGACACCAAGGAGAATGTTCCAGGTAGTGTTGATCGTGGACTGTTTTGATCTCGTCCGTCTTCTCGCTGCACGTTTGCGCACCGAGTCAACTGACGACACACAACACGCTCGAGATCACCGCACACGACGAGGACACACACATATGGGAAAGACGTGACGAAAACAAATGAGAGTGGGAAACTGAAGACGTATGCACAAAAATCGAACCACGAACACAGGGGTGTGGACGGCGGGGTGAGAGGTGAGACGAAAGCGGGGCCTTGCCGTACGCAAAAAGAAGCGCGTACACGCAGCGATTTCGTGTATTCCGCAACTTTTCACACCGTATTTCACTTTTTGCTTGGTGTGTTTCTTTTATTTCGTTGTAGAGCCCAACCCGACGAGGCTCGCGCGCACAACCTGAACAAACGAATGAATGGCTGCGCCTGGTGCGGGGAACTTCTCGTGCCTGCTGCTGGTCCTCGCCTCTATGTGTATAATGCTGGATTCTCGAAACGCGCACACATACACAACTACGCACCAGGCGCTGTACGCGTACGTGTCTATTGCTGTTTCGCTTCATCCCACGGTCGTGGCTGCCATTTTTAACACACGGTTGTAAGTTTGACAGCAATCGCACAATGGTTTAGACGGGAGTGCCGTGAAAATTGTTTGTCGATTTTGTGCATACACTGCAAAACAAGATTATCGGTAAATTCACGTACCACAGGACACCAATAGCAAAGAACCTTTTCCCTTGGCCATGGCACCCGGGACACCAAAAGTCCGATAGAGAAGAAAACAAAAAGTCTCAATTTAATGATCGCCAGAGACGAATGTCAAGCCAGTTGTTATTAAAAAAATTACTATTGTTTCGAAAGAGCCGTTATAAGCTATGGCGATCGGGAAGTACGCGAAAAATGCAAAACCAATAAAATTTTGCGAAACGATCGGTGCATTTCAGCCGACGATACAGAATGGAAACGGTACGGACCTGGTATGATACCTGGCATATTACTTATCCGAACAAACATGGTTGCTACTGGTTACAGTTGGTCAAGTCGCCTCTGGTGTTTGAGATGACATCCTAAGCTGGTTACATAAGCGAGCGAAAAATGATATACGATTTAATCACGAAAACATTGAAAATTTTATTTATTTCTTTAAATAACCTAATGTGTTTTGGGAAATAAATTAAGAGTTGTGGGATACTGCTACTTAGCCGTTAATTTGTTGACTGATTTATCACTATCTAAAGGAACTGTTAAGTTTAAGGAGCTACGCTACCCCCAGTCTTCCTTTAGACTTTTTACGCTAGCATTTGTACTCTTGCATTACATCAAATTCCTTTTGCATCCGCATTACGTGGAGTCAATCTCTGCCACTCATCGCAAGGCTGGAAATAATCCAGGTAGAATGGTGGTAGTTCTACTTCCTATCCCCTATATTTACTATCTAGTTGCCTTCGGTCGTAGCAGGCAACGCAACGCTTCGGTTAGTCGCATTACTGTTTAACAAACGCCCAAATTGTAACGCTGACAGGTCCTAACTTTAACTTTGGGAATAAGATGTAAGTTTTCATGTCTGCCGGATAAAAACGGATATTATAGATTACGGACATCTTGCATTGTGTCTTTAGCTTATGTAATTCTTGTATTCTAGCATTTAGGTATCCAAAATGCGTTCGTAGCGAGTCCTGTAGTACATTATAGTCCACCCATTCATTATCTGGCTCGTGTACTTCTAGTTTAATATTCCATAACTCCATTGTTCTATTTGTTACGCTGTCAAACATAACCAAGCAGACATTGGTCAACTTTCCTGAAGCGATTTTTACTGGAAGTATTTTTAAAGGAGGCTGTGTTAGAAGCGATAGAATTGCATACACTATCATATAAAGACGTTACTCACAGTGAAGGTTTTTCATTCGTGTGTCTAAATAATTGGCAATCATGCCCGGGAATATTCTTTGAACCAGACAAGTGTGAACATACTTGTCGGTATAAAAAAAATCCGCCGGTATGATCCCACGTTGACAGAGCGTTGTTTCAGTAATTATGCCTATAAATAGTAGATATATACGTTATCACATAGGGTATATGATTGACAAAGTATCTTTGAAAAATCAGTACGCCTCCCAGTACTCACGTATTATTTCTGCTGCTAGGCTGCCCGCTGCTTTTTTGTTAATAACCACCATTTTAAACGTTTCGAAGTTTTAAATGTGCAAAATCACAGACAAATTAAAGCACAAGTTCACTCGAATCAGCCGTTCTTGCAAAAGAAAGTTTGACAAAGATGTTAAATGCGAGACGACTGTACGAGATGACTATTCACCATGAAGGAAGACAATCTGCCATCGTACTCGCCATGACATCCTGTTTTTCTGCTCGAATGCCTTGAAATACGGGACAGGCAGAACAGTTTTCTTGCTGCATCTTTTGACGCAATTGGTTTTGAAAGCGGTGATCTTAGCGGAGATTTGGCACCAAAATTCCGTCACAAAAACACCATGTTTGATCGTTGACCGTTGAATATTTTTTCCAAACAGAACCAATATGGGCAAGCACAAAATTTCGCGTTTGTATACCGGGCGAACAATCGCAATATTTATCTATCGAAACCATAATGCAAGCACACTTCACATACCAAAGCTGAAATATTTGTTCATTGGTTACATTTGCCTTCTCTGACTTTTTCCACGCAAAGTTAGTGAGTTTTACCTGTCTACTGCGCATGAAAATCAAATATGGATGCAGCGCTGCCTTATGGACGTTCCCCGAACCTCCCAAGCCAAGCCGTCGAGCCGTACCGTGAAATGTCAAACGTGTGTCGGCTGGGGTGAAGTAATATTCAGTGCAGGTAATATACGGGTCGGAATTGTGAAAAAAATGTAATTAATATAGCACCTGTGCGGTGGGCGAAAGAAAAATATTTGCTGCACACGCCGCATTGTTTGCCGTGATTGTAATTTTTCCCTTTCAACCCGAAAAGCTCCCCGCCAGCGTCATCTATCAACAGCCACACGAGCGACACGCACTTATCTCTCCCTGCCAGTGCTCCCGCCCTTTGTCCCTTGATCGATTCCGACTCGGTCTGTGCAATCAAAACAAAGCGATGCTGGGCTGGTGCAACTAACAAACAAGAAAGCAGCTTCCTCGCACATATACATACACACATACTGCAATCGCCATGTATCATCGTTTGTTCCGGTTAGGATCAACTTTACCATCAATCAACAGTGGGACAAAGGTGTAGGGTTTTGGTGGGAGAGAGAAATCCAGCGCAAAGCGAACCGAACAGCAGAAGCCACTCAAGCAACGGCCTCTCAAGAGGATTGATAGCGTCCGGTCACACTAAACGAAAGGGGGTACGGGCGTGTGTGTATGCGTGTCGCCCATAAATAGTGCGCAAAGTGTGAACGCAAATTGCCCACCCCGTTTGGGGGGTTTATTTGTGGTGGAATCGTCGGAGGTGCACTTTTCAACAGGTGGGTTTCCTCTTTCGTGCGAGCGTATCCTCATTTTAACTGCCGTTTCTCCTCTGTATCTTTCCCTCTGCAACCATCATTAAGCCAAGCGGCGGACTACGTCATTACGGGAAAAAGGTATCGACATCATCGTCACATGTGTCAGCAGCGGGAGTAGCAGAGCGCCGATCCGCACCCACCGCAACGCACCGGTTGAGATATTTACTGACGAACCGTGCCGGCGGTAGAAACCCCCGATATAAATAGTAGATTTTCGGTCGGTGAGTAATCGGAACCAGTCCCTTTGTTCTGGTGCAGTTTTCTTTTCGTTTTTGTTTGGCTGCTTGCGATACGCAGAGGTTTTGATGCGAAACGATGCCGACGAGTATCAAAACCGAATGCACCCAGGGTGCATTGCACTCGCCATAATCAAACACCAGTTGCAACCCGAGGTTGCGGTCCTTTGTGAGTGATGGACAATTTGCGACGTATCATTTATCTTTCAAGGGACCAGGAGCCTGCAAACAGTTGTGCAGGAGAGCAGCAACAACAGCAGCAGAAGCAGCAGCATCCACCCACCGTACCGGCACCGTCGTCGTCACCGCCACCGGCCGCATCGTCCGGTTCATTCGTTGCGTCCAAGGGAAGCCTTTCGGGACGGGCGGCGGCAACGCTACCTAGAAGCATGTCCGGTACGACGGGAAAACGCAAGGAGATCTACAAATACCTCGCACCATGGCCGCTCTACTCGATGAACTGGTCGGTGCGGCCGGACAAGCGGTTCCGGCTCGCGCTTGGCAGCTTCGTCGAGGAATACAACAACAAGGTGCAAATCATCAGCCTCGACGAGGACACGAGCGAGTTCAGCGCAAAAAGGTAGGCGTTACGACGAGGCGATCGTTACATCATCATGCTGGTTGCTTCGCCCTGTGCGTTTTGCAAATTTTCTCCTTAACTTTTGTCTTAAAGTTTGGTAGATTGCTCGCAAAAGCATTTTATTCAGAATCAAAATAGATTTTTTAAATATTTAAACCAGCTAAATGTTTGAACTGCTCTTCCCAAACGCCAGCACATTCGACCATCCCTACCCGACGACCAAGATTATGTGGATACCCGACTCGAAAGGTGTCTACCCGGACCTGCTGGCAACGTCGGGCGACTATCTGCGGCTGTGGCGCGCCGGTGAACCGGACACGCGCCTCGAGTGCGTGCTGAACAACAACAAGAACAGCGACTTCTGCGCGCCGCTCACGTCGTTCGATTGGAACGAGGTCGATCTGAACCTGGTCGGCACGTCGTCGATCGATACGACCTGCACGATCTGGGGGCTGGAGACGAGCCAGCCGCTCGGCCGCGTCAACCTCGTGTCCGGCCACGTCAAGACGCAGCTGATCGCGCACGACAAGGAGGTGTACGATATTGCGTTCTCGCGCGCGGGCGGCGGCCGCGACATGTTCGCGTCGGTTGGGGCGGACGGCAGCGTGCGGATGTTCGACCTCCGCCATCTCGAGCATTCGACAATCATCTACGAGGATCCGGCGCACACGCCGCTGCTGCGGCTCGCCTGGAACAAGCAGGACCCGAACTACCTGGCGACAGTGGCGATGGACAGTTGTGAGGTGATCATACTGGACGTGCGTGTCCCGTGCACCCCGGTCGCCCGGCTCAGCAATCATCGGGCGTGCGTGAACGGGATCGCGTGGGCCCCGCACAGCTCCTGCCACATCTGCACCGCCGGCGACGACCATCAGGCGTTGATCTGGGACATCCAGCAGATGCCACGACCGATCGAGGACCCGATACTGGCGTACACGGCCGCCGAGGGCGAGGTAAACCAGATACAGTGGGGCGCCACGCAACCGGACTGGATCGCGATCTGCTACAAGACGGCTTGCGAAATTTTGCGCGTTTAGGATGACTGTGAGTAGGGCGACCACTTCACCACTCCAACCACACCGACCCCGACCGTACTCCTTCTATTCCCTATTTGCTAGCCACACATGCACACCCACACACATGCATTAGAAAAATGAACTATATGCAATATCATTTATTTCTACACGATTTACCATGTGAAGCGATATATTTTTTTTCTCGTTGTGTTAATTGTACATTAATTCTAGACGCAAATGTCTCTAGGCTTCACATGGATATCACGTATGCTTTTACCTGGCACTCGTGCCGTTTTTATTTAGCGCAAATGTCTCTAGGCTTCACATGGATATCGCGAATTCTTTTAAATGCCCTGGCAATCGTGCCGTTTTTATTTAGTGCAAATATCTTTCGTCTTCACATGGATATCGCGTATTTTTTTACATGTCCTGGCACTCATGCCGTTTTTATTTAGAGCAAATTTTATTTTTAAGAGGTGCATAGAAACATGATTGAACTTTCGCGGCAATGAATTTGGTTCTACCAGCTCAGTGTCGCTGGATGTCTGGATCCTAAATCTTTTTTAAACGATTAGATCACGCAATATTAATAATGAATTGGACATTTTTTATAATGCACTCCAACCTTTCCCCATTATACTCATCAAATCAAATTCCTAGAATTTAACCTCTACTCGCTCTATAGCTTTCCAAAATCGATCGATGCGAACATGATATGTGTGCGTATATGTGTGTGTTTCGCTGTAGAGGAACGAGAAAAACAAATGCACGATTATACTCAAAGCAAAAAAAAAACAACACGGACAAAATGGGATTATTATTAGTAACCAGTAACAGTTAGATATATGTATATGATTGCTAAGAATAGTGTAAGTGCGTACGTAAACGCGTTAGGCACGGTGTACACCCTAACGGGCCACATACGTACTCGCCGGTTCGTAAGCTGGATTAATAGTTTCATTTTATTTAAGCTCCTAACTTACCGATCGGCTCGCGCCAGGACGATACGTAAAAGACGTTAAAGAAAAAGCAAACACACCTACACACACACTCTCTCTCTCATAAGCCACCTTCATGGAAAACGAAGCCTTAAATTCAAAGCAATGATATGCTTTCGAGGGCATGCTTTCGCGTGTCTTTTTGCCAAACCGACCGTCCTGTTGGGGCGCTGTAATAATCCTTTCTGGTTCAAACAAACTTTGATTGCACCATCTCCAGTAACTTCTTCTTCTTCTCTTTGGCGTAACGACCTAAGTCATGCCTGCCGTTTTACTGGCTTCTTCTTCTTCTTCTTCTATTTGGCGTAACGACCGAAGTCATGCCTGCCATTTTACTGGCTTTCTAGACTGATTTTACCACCATAGCTGGTTAGTCACTCCTCGCTAGGGGGAGACGGTCCGAATGGGATCATGGTACCGGTCTTGTCGTGTGATAGACCGGCCTATTACACCGCCGCGTTCAAGGAATTTAAATTCAAGCCATGTTCCCCTTCCAGTGGCCCGGCATTACATTTCCTTGGCACAGCTGTATTTGCAACACTTCTGTACTCTCGGTTATTTTATTGTTAATGCATTTAATGAGCATTCGAGCTGATTAAGCTCTCTGTACTTACCGTTTCGCTGTGCGCGATGCCAAAAAAAAGCAGCCGATTCTGCGAGAGTTACGCCTTAGTTTCCTCTTCATGAGAAGCACTTATCCTCTATGTGTGTGACTTGCTAGACTTATTTACACATCCTTTGAAAGGCCTAAAGCATCGAGCTTTTACTCATAGTGAGGGGATGTTTGTGGGATCTGAGGCGCAAGCGAATCGACGAGGCCAACAACTGGCGAAGGGTGTTTGCTTTTTTTTATTAATTCGTTTTTAATTCCAATTTCGAGTATACCGCTATATGTGACGTGAGCATTGTCTTCGGTAGGATGCAAGGTTTTGCGTGCTTTACGTGACAGCAATTAGTTACTCTACTTTTTTGTTTGTTATACGTAATCTTTTCTAGTCTAGCCTGCTGCTGCATAGTTTATCCTGCCTGGGCACTATCGTTTTAACATACACCGGCACCTAAATCATGCTCATTTATCATCACCACTCATCTTACAGCTAAATTATCATAGTAACATACACCGGGGGAGGGGAAAGACAACGGACACGTCTGTACGAGCGCCTAAAACATATTCAGCAGTACATAGCAAGCTCTTGAAACATGGAAATAGACTTCCAACTAGCTCATTAGTATGCATAGCAATAAGTATGAATGTAGCGGATACAAGCGGAGATTTAGAAACGTCGGGAATTCGAAACAGTGCGTGAAATCCAGGCAACTCAGCATTGCAATCGAAAAACAAATGATTCAAACAAAACAGCAACTAACCTGCAAAACAAAACTCATACTCTCCTGCGCACGCGGGGTTGATTCGGTGCAGCACACCGCTAATCGACATTTGAAATAAAAACCGCAATAAAACATAACAATTGCCGATAGCAAACGCAAGGATAACTCACCATTGCCCACAGTAAAATGTAAAGGTAGGGTAATTAGTTTGCGATTAAAATAAAGGTTTTCTTAAAAGTATAGAAAAGATGCGTCTCGTATTGTTTGGCATCCGAACGACTTCAGCGATGCATTTCGCCCCTGTTGCTTGACGCTGTTTTTTTTGCTTTATGTTCAAATCGATAAGAAGCCGGCCGGTTCCGGTGACATTGCGGTTTGGGTCTAATCTTAGGTGGATGCGGTTTTGGCGATACTGTGGCTGTTTCTTGCGCCGCTTTTGAATTCTCACGCTTTTATCGTAGTGCCAGGGCCGAGATTTGCATTATACACAATTGCGAACGCGACTGGATCCAGTGGATGCTGTGGTGCTATCAGTTCTTCCTTCGACTTAGGCAAACAGATTAACGTTTATCATGCTCGACAACGCAGCAATAGTCTACACGACATTGTGGACGCCCGTTTGAGCTATCTGCGTCTTATCTGGGCCGAGCGATAAGTCGTATGGGCCCGTTTGAGATGGTGTCATGCTTGGAAGTGAAAATTTATGTCCACAAACGATGAGTTACGTAGAGAATGGGTATTTATCCGCCCACACTGGATGTACCTGGGCCTGTGCCATGAAGATGGCGATTGCGCTATAAGAACAGGTTCTCGGAAATACTTGGATACTTGGATGGGGACGGGGATGCTCTTGCATCGTGTGATTAGGTTAGGATCCGTGTTATCTAGATGGCGTATTAAAGCTATATTCCTATGTTCTAAGTGTTCTGCACACTGAACTGCAATTGGGATGATATTTTGTGACACTTGAGGCTTTGTTAGTGCAACGGAAAATGATGCTAGAGTAGGTTCCAAACTGGTCTGCAAAGAAGAAACCTTCAGGCTACAGATGTCCAGTGAGTTTTCAACTCTGGTAGAACTTGTTAGTAGCAGGATGAAGTACGTACACCGAAGTACCAGCAGATTTGCCCCTTCCATGCGCTGCGCATACATTAACGAAATGGAATAATGATGGAGATACCATGATTAGGTTGCCTGTGTGAGTCGTCAGTTGATAAAGTATCACTCCCTCGCACAGCACCACAGCTGTGTCCACCAGCGAAAGCGAGCGTGAGAGAATTGAAGAGGGAGAGGGAGAAAAAGTTTTAAGCAAGTGCAAGAGGAGATGCAACCATAGCTTAACTTGCTGGCAAATAAGAGATAACGACCAGATCGCGTCCAATAAAATGGTTTGCTCGGTCGAGCACCGGTTACAGTTCACCCGAGTCGATCTTGTGTAGCGCATCGTGCTATTTTGTGTGTGTGTTTTTTGGTTTAATTCTGAACACGGTTTCGAAGCCGTGAAGGCAGTGCTATTAATAATTGTGTTGTGCTCCCTCCAACAAAAAAAGAAGACTCCGTCGGCGACAAAACGTTCAATCAATCAATCGAGACATACGAGAGGAACCAGTTTAGGACGTACGCAGCTACCAATCAAATAGACCGGATACTGAAAACAACCTCCAGCGATGTGTGAAGCCGGCACGGACTGCCACAAGAAGTACCAGGAGTGGGAGGCCAACGAGGAGATTCAGATTTTCCGCGAATATCTGCGCATCCCGACGGTGCACCCGAACGTGAATTACGGTAGCGTCAATTGGCGCAAGTGGCGCAGCGCGGTTCAATTAAGCTTAATTCGTTTCGGCTTTTGGTTTCTTGCAGATGAGTGCGTAGAGTTCCTGAAGCGCCAGGCGGCCGCCCTCGATTTGCCGGTGCGCGTCGTGGAGGTGAACCCGCGCAAACCGATCGTGATCATCAGCTGGGAGGGCATGGAACCGGCGGAGAAGTCAATCATCCTGAACTCGCACATGGACGTGGTGCCCGTGTACGCGGAACGCTGGAGCCATCCGCCGTTCGGGGCGGAGATGGATCACGAGGGCCGGATCTACGCGCGCGGCGCACAGGACATGAAGTGCGTCGGGATGCAGTTTCTCGGAGCGATCCGGGCGCTGCGGCGGGACGGTGTACGGTTGAAGCGCACGCTGCACGCGACGTTCGTGCCGGACGAGGAGATCGGCGGCAAGCTCGGCATGATGGAGTGGGTGCACAAGGAATCGTTTCGGGAGCTGAACGCCGGCTTCTCGATCGATGAGGGTATTGCGGGCGAGAGTGAAGTGTACCCGCTGTTTTATGGCGAGCGCAGCGTCTGGCGTAGGTAGCCCGGACAGGGTGGAGGTAATCGTGCATCGCGTGTTCACACGTGTTTCGCTCGCTTTTTGTTTTTTAGACGTTTATTTCAACATCTCCGGCACGCCCGGACACGGATCGCTGCTGCTGAAGGGTACCGCCGGCCAGAAATCGCACTACATCATCGACAAGCTGATGCGGTTCCGCGAGAACGAAGTGCAGCGGCTGGAAAATAATCCGGACTTTACGATCGGCGACGTCACGACGGTGAACATTACGATCATGAAGGGCGGTGTGCAGGAGAACGTGGTACCGCCGGAGCTGACGGTGTGCTTCGACATTCGGCTCGCGGTTGATGTGAACCATCTCGAGTTCGAGAATCAGCTGCTCGACTGGTGCCGGGAGGCGGGCGGTGGCATCGAGCTCGAGTACGACCAGAAGTGCCCGTATGTGAAGCCGACCAAGCTCGACAGCTCCAACATCTACTGGGTCGCGTTCAAAGACGCGCTGGACGAGCTCGGGCTGAAGGTAAAGCCGCAGATCTTCCCCGGAGGCACGGATAGTCGCTACATTCGCGGTATCGGCATTCCCGCGATCGGTTTCTCGCCGATGAACAACACGCCGGTGCTGCTGCACGATCACGACGAGTTCCTCAAGGCCGACACGTTCCTCGAGGGTATCCGTATCTATCGCAAGATTATCGCCAACGTCGGCAACGCTTAGTGCGTACGTTCGCCCGTACGATTTACTCGCATTTCTATAACAATAAAAAAGCAACCGTTCATTTGTTTATTGTACGACTGCCACAAAGAAACACCTTTATTTGCCTTCATCGAGCAGATCCATGTAAGCACCCGTGATTAACTGATCGTCTTTGATTTGAAACAGGCGCTTCATCTCATCGACCACCGTCTGCCCTTGCTCGATCGTTTGCTCCGGCTTCAGCACCACCTCAAACTCAAGATAGTACCCCAGGGACACAACGTTATCGAGATGAATTCGGACCTGGTCGTGCAGAAACAGTAGCCGCGTCTTGTCCACCCGTCCCCGCACGCCCACTGTTTCGGCCAGCACTTGTTCCAGCAGCTTTGGATCGCTCACATCGTACTTGCTGTAGAGCGATAGTTTCGGCCCGGCCTCATCCGGCCGATCGTAGCTGATCAGCTCGGCGCGTTCGGTGTCTTGATTGTTCTGGAGCAAGCAATTGTGGTGTGTGAGGATGTGCTTTAACAGTGCAGCTGGGCATGGGAGCGCTTACCTTAATGTAGCGCAGCTTTAGGCGACCCTTGGCGGCGTCGAAAAACACATCGTGCTGAACGATCAGTGTGCCGTCCGTGCCGGTCAGTTGTTTCGCGATTGCTACTCGTTGCTCGAACCCTTCGGCATCGCGTAGCGTTGCCTTTAGTTCGACATTTCGCAGCTTGTCACCGTCCGCCATCGAGTAGATCAGGTTCGCTCACGTTTTTATACGTCCTTCTTTGCAAAACTGTATAGAAATGTTTAAATTTAACCGAAACGCCGGTTGCTTTGGAATGTTTTTTTTTATCACAAGAGCAAATTGACAACTACGGAACGCAGGGATAGAGCGAACCTGGTGGCTGGTTTTTAAACTAGTATGGCTTACCAAAATATGTTTTTTATCTTCCGCGAAACTGTAAAACGGATCAGTTCCACTCCACTTCTCGAGTAGCGGAACTATTTTACATTTTTTCGAGCTGTGCTTTCGAAATACACATCGCTACCCAAATTTTGTCATAACATAACCTTTGTGTGTTGTTCAAATTAAGCAGAAGTAAATCTTCTCGTGCCTTGCACGATCCTCTATGGTAGATGGCTGACTCCACTGCAACAGAAAATGAGCCTGCGTTGAAGAAAATGAAGCATTCGTCAAGCGGCGACCTCGTCCGGTGTAAGCATTTCGTGCAGCGTAAGAAGCGGCTCTGCAAGATGACGGTCGGTGCCGGGAAGGAGTACTGCGGCGAGCATGAACCTACCACCGGTAACAATTCGGAAGCACCTGGAGAGGCAACGACCGATCGCATACCGTGTCCACTCGACCCGAAGCATACGGTGTCGGCGGCGAAGCTGGAGAAGCATTTGAAAATCTGTAACGCCCGTCCACCGGCGGAACAGAAGCCGTACATCGTGCCGGGGATAAACTGCACCACTGACGACGAGGATGAGAGCGGTCCGGTGGTAGAGGGTGAGAAGCTATCGGACATTCCGGTGGAGCAGCTGCAGTCTCTGATTGCCAAGGTTAATCTCATCTATCAAACGGCGGAGCCACTGATCAAGGAACAATCACCGCGGCACGAAATTCTCGCCCAGGAGCTGACGGTCGAGCACTACGGGCCGCAAACGTTGAAGCACCTGATCCAATCCAGTGCGTTACTCGGGCTACTCGAGCAGTACGCTTTCCTTCAGAACGATACGGCGTTCGTGGAGTTCGGTGCCGGGAAGGGGCAGGTCTCGTACTGGCTCGCCCGGATCGTAGAGACGCAGCTCCAGAACAGCAAAGTGCTGTTGGTGGATCGTGCCTCGCACCGCCACAAGAAGGACAATAAAATCGAGACACGCGACATTGTGCAGCGGGTGCGTGCGGATATTGCCGATTTGGAGCTGGTGCGGGTGGATCTACTCGGTACGTGCCGACAGCTGGCCGGAATCGGGAAGCATCTCTGCGGCAGTGCGACCGATCTCGCGCTACGTTGTCTGGTGCGGAACAGGCGAGCGAACGGGGCCACCCGCGTCAAGGGTTGCCTGTTTGCGCTGTGCTGCCATCATCGGTGCGAGTGGCGCACGTTTGCCGGGAAACAGTTTTTGCGCGAGCACGGACTCGGGCGGGTGGATTTCGAACGCATCATGCGCATGGTAAGCTGGGCCGTTTGTGGATCCGGTCGGAGCCGGGAGCGAACGGAGGAAGAGGACAGTGAAAAGCGAGACCGATGCGGCTTGACCCGGCTCGAACGGGAAGCGATCGGGCGAAGGTGCAAGCGTCTGCTGGACATTGCGCGGGCAAAGTACATGGAGCGGCACGGGTACGAAGCTCACTTGAAGTATTACGTACCGTCGGACATAACGCTAGAGAACGTGGCACTAGTGTGCGTTGAGCGACCGTCAGACAGCAGCTGAATAAAGCAAGGACACTGCGTTTGTGGTTGTTGTATATGTGGTATTGTTAAAAATATATTTTCTTTGTGCTTTTATTGACATCCTTCCCCGACGTGAAGCTTCGAATCAACCTTTTGCGGCAACTTTCAATTCACACAATCAGCGACAGATGTGCACCTGCCGTAGGGTAAGATAAATATTCATGCAAACACGCTGAATCCCTGTTTGTTTCGTAAGCGTATATTAGACTGTTTCGTGAACGTGAAAATTTGTGGTGATGTTTGTCTTTTTTATGTAACTGGAATTGATACAAAGTGAAAAACAAAAATATGTAAAATTAAACGAATTAGCAATTACATCGACTTTCACGCTCACACTCGCGGTCTAAGATGGTGCTTCTTGGTAAATAATCAACAACTATAACGTAGACGCGTTCAACACGCTGCGTCTTGAGCTAGTAAAAAAAAAAACACAAAACAAAAACAAAAACAAAAAAGATGCTATACACTATGGTTAACCGAATAGCCTCGTTCGCTAGTGGTCCCTGTTGCCGTCCTGGGTCACGTCCTGCACCTGCGTGTAGCTGGTGGTGATGTGGGCCAGCATACGGTTCACAACGTCCCGCAGCAGGTGTGGTTTGCAGTGCTCCTCCAGCCACGGTATCACGCCGGACGTCAGCTCGGCAAAGTCGTTCATCGGCAGCTGCTCGAACGTGACGAACATCTCGTCCATGATCGCCTTAAACACCTGGAACTTTATGTCGTCGCTGAGCCGGGCCTCGGTCCGCCCGGGCGACGTCTGCTGGTGCTGCAACATGTGCTCATAGTTCTTCTGGATGATGCGCAACGCCATCACCTCCTTCTGCAGCGAGGCCCGCTCTTCCTCCAGCTTCTTCTTGTTCTGCAGCAGGTATCCGATGTAGTCGATCGACTTCTGCAGCACGGACGCCTTGCTCAGTTTGTAGCCGGACGCATCCGTCTGCTGGCAGGTAGGTACGAGCTCCTGCAGCGAATCGTACCCCTTCTTGATCGCGTCTCGCCGCTTCTGTTCGGCCTGCGTGTGCGCCTCACGTCGTCGCTCCTTGTAACTGAGCGTGCTGCTTTTGTTATCACCGGAGTCTTCTTCGTCCTCTAGAAGGGGAAGCGAGCGGACAGTGAAAGAGCAAGAACGGGCTCGCCCGATGGTCACCACTCACCAGAATTGTGTGCCGACGATGTCGGTGTGTGGATGCTGCCGGCGCTCGAGCACCGGGAGTACATGCTGCGGTCCTTCTCCGGCGGGCTCGACGGTTCCATCTTCATATCCATCTCGTACTTAATACCTGGTAAAAGGGGGTGAGACGGAAGAGAGGTATGATTTACCAGACTGTGACAGACGTAGCGGGTAGGAAATGAGCAAACTTACCGTCGTTCATTTGGAGTCCTGCGTTTCCTGGTTCCGGTGACGTCTCAGCTTTTCGTTCGCTGGCTCCTGCACGCACGTAATCAGTCGGAAGACAGGTAACGGTGAGACACAAATGATCTCACCGAATGGATGATGACGGCTCACACGAGAAGGGTAAACCGCGCACAAACAATATACGTCTCCGACGAGCTGATAACAGCACCCGTGAGTATTTGTGTGGCACGATCCAGTGGTGCTGATAAATGTACTCACATGCTGTCGATTGTGCTCTGAAGTTTGAGCAGTTCCTTAAGCTTCCCCTTAAAGTGCTCGTTTCATGCTACAAATTTTTATCCACCCGACTCTAGCTGCAGTTGCGGTGCATGCGCTGGCACGAAAACACACAACAGCTGATAAAAATTGAATGTAAATATTTGTTCCACACGAGACAGAAGATTATATCGTCATATGCAAATTTAGAATCATGAAGCAGTGCTGAAGATAAACAAGTGTGCAAATAGCTTTGTTTTGACACAGGTCCGTTTTCGCCCGGCAGATACGAGCTCTAAAAACCTTGTGGATGGTTTCGCCATTTTTCGTATAAACCTTGGAGCGGTGGTGCTGATCAAGAAAAACGAAACAACAGCCTTTTCGTAGGCCACATCCTTCGTTTAGATAAGCGAATGGGCGTAAGAAATCGTAGGAAAGTTCAATCTTTCGGAAAGACCTTTTACTATGGGAAGAGAAAAATACTGCAGGCAATAAATGCTTTTCATTTTGCTCCGTTTCATGATATTTTGAGTGAAAATTTTCTTACTTCGAGAGCAGCTGTCAAACAGACTGTTATAGTTAGGTTCGAGATGCCCGTACTTATAGCCCATTTCGATGAGCAGCGTTGTGTACCACACTACCTTGTACTTGCATTTCGTTCTACCCTTTACGGCACCGATCTTGCATCGCATGCACTGGAAATCGCCCTCGCCCTATTCGCTCGCACAGTGAAGGGAAGGTGTTCAAGCTTTGCCATGTTTTTCGTCTGACAGATGTGGTGTTTGTTGCTGTTGGTCTTTTTCTTTTTCAAAAACAAAAAAAAATCGAAGATGACGGACGTGTCTGTGTGTGCTGTCCATAGATTTTAGGATTGTTCAGCAAAAAGCTTTCGTACGACTTTGAGCGTTGCGCAGGAGGCGAGTTAAACACAAAAGCCAGACAAAACAGCAAAAGAAAAACGAAGTGAGCTCATAATTGTTGCGTGCGCCGGAAGGTATTCGTGGTGCGTGGTGCGAAGCGTGAGCGTGAAGAAAGCAAAAGCGCACACACGCACACACATACACAGTGAGCGACGACCACGACAGCGGCGACGTAAAAAGCAAGAACGCAATTTTTCGTTACCATGCTCCAGTAGAGAGGCAGCGCCCTCGTGCGACCCCGCTACAGCGAGCAGAGGCAGTGAAACGCGATAAACAAACCATAAAATGGCGTCGACCGATCCAACCAAATCGTTGTTTACTACGCAGACGGAAAAACCGAACCATTACACGTAAGTGCCGCCAAGAGCGCGTCCCGTTGCGCGCGTATCGTTTGTTACCGTCCAGCAATGGCGGACAAAACGACCGCCAGCGCCAAAAAGCGTGTGCGGGAAGCGGATGGTGTGGCCTCGTGGCGTTCCAGGAACAGCACCACCGCCACCAAGAAGGCACGCGACGATGCCTAATGATGAATGTTATTGTACCGTCCACAATCTCTCTCTTTCTCTTTTTTCCTCTTCCTCTTCCCCATCCGGTACAGCTACCTTAAGGAATTCCGCGTCGAGCAGTGCCCATCTTTCCTGCAGCACAAATGCAATCAACATCGGCCGTTCGTCTGCTTCAACTGGCACTTTATGAACCAGCGGCGGCGCCGACCAGTGCGAAGACGGGACGGTTCGTTCAACTACAGCGCCGACAACTACTGCCCAAAGTACGACGAAACGACCGGAATCTGCCCGGATGGTGATGAGTAAGTATCGCTAGAACCGCGAAGAAAATCATGACTCACTTCTCCCGGACACACTTGTGGCGTGTGCGAAAACAAAGCGAAAGGGGTACAAGATGTCGGCCATATGGGACGCTTCGCAGCGGTAGGGCAGTGTGTTTGCTGCACCCTGGTCGTGAATCATACGCTCAAGTGTATGTTTCGCAGAATTGGCAGCGGTAGCGAACACGGGAAACAGATTGCACCTTTTTGTGATCGTGTTTTATGCGAATGCACGTTCCGTGCGTGTGTTTGTGTGTGTGTATGTGTGTGTGTGTACGTGTGAGACAGACAATATATACCGTCGTCATCATTGTCAGTGAACATATTTTTTACAGATTCCGTGTCCAAAATGCTTTGTTCTTCCAAAAACGCTACCAAGCAAAATCACACCGAGAATGTATGAGTGCACATACGAACGCACGTGCGTGCGTGTGTGTGTGTGAGAGGGAGAGAGGTTGAAAATCTCATATTTTATTTAGACTATTGCGACGCTAGCAATACCATTCCCCTTCTCCCTTCGCTTTCTTTCGCGGTGTTGCTCTCTACAGGCCGCGCGCCATCTTTGTGTGTTCCATTTCATAATCTTTGTTTTGGAGACGCACTTGTGCGCCCCCCCCCCCACTCCCTCTTCTTGCTAATCCCTCTCCACAGAGCCGTGTGCATATTTCCATGGGGCATTTACACAGGCTTACACAACACACACACAGAAGCGCACGCACACGCAAAATGTGGATTGACAGAGTGTTTGTATGTGTGTGCACCGTGAGCTGCAACGAAACAAGTGCTACGAACGATGTGTTAGTGACATGCGAACGGACGTGTAAGAGCGCGCGCGTGCGCATTCGTGTGTATGTGCGTTGGTGTGCGTTACAACACATTTCAAGAGCAAGCTTCCCATGTGTCGATATGCGCGTGTGTGTGCGTGCGTACCGCGTGTGTTTACCAACGCATGAAACGAGCAGAAAAAAGGCGAGGGTGGTAGAGAAAGAGAAACAAAAAAAATACACACACACACACACAACTTGTGACTTTCCCCGACCGAAAACTGCTTCCGAAAATGCGCCGAACCTGGCAAATGCCAACTGCTTCGCAGCAATCAAAACAAAGGCGAGGGTTAGCCGCCCCGCAGCCGTTGGAAATGGAAGCGCGTGGACGCGGAGAAAAACATGCACAAACCTGTCACTTGTTGCCCCTGCGTTAGGGTCATGCTTTTTGTTGTTTTTTTTTGCTTCTTCGGGCTGCTTTCGTCGGAGTCAACAACCAACCAATTATCCTCCGCGATCAGTAGCGTCGCAATCAAACATGTTCGTGCGTGAATGCAGGCAGCCGTGATTTGTTGCACAGATAATGCCACAAAAGCACCAACGAAACCACGAATCCCTCCCGTGTGTTCTGGCCTCAACAATCAATTCTATACCTTTTTCTTTCTTTCTCTCTTTCGTGTCGCGCCCGGCAGCTGCCCGTTTCTGCATCGCACCGCCGGTGACACGGAGCGGCGCTACCATCTGCGCTACTACAAGACATGCATGTGCGTGCACGATACGGATGCGCGCGGTTACTGCGTGAAGAATGGGCACCATTGTGCGTTCGCGCACGGCATCCACGACCAGCGGCCGCCCGTGTACGATATCAAGGAGCTGGAGGCGCAGCAGAACGTGGAGGAGGCCGGCGAGGGTGGCCTGAACGGGCCGAACGTGCTGGACAAGGAGCGCAATCTGATGAACGAGGACCCGAAGTGGCAGGATACGAACTACGTGCTCGCGCACTACAAGACGGAGCCGTGCAAGCGTCCGCCGCGGCTGTGCCGGCAAGGGTACGCCTGCCCGCAGTTCCACAACAGCAAGGACAAGCGGCGCAGCCCGAGAAAGTTCAAGTACCGGTAAGGGTTCGGAAGGGCTGCATGTAGGTTAACTCGCAACCAGCTGTAGGAGATATTTTTCAGCAAAATTGGTACTAAAATGAACGTTAGGAATGCGTTCAAAAGTAGTTGACATAGCGCAAAGATCTAAGCGGTCATAGTTGGTTAGTCGGTTAGTCGGTCATACTAGGGCGAGACTGTACGGTACCATTGCGTTCGTGTGAAAACCCGGCGCTGCTTCACCCATTGATAACGAGTACAAATTAGAGCGAATGCCATATGTAGATGAGAAACTGGAAACAGAGTAAGACATTTTTTCAAAATTTAAAAACATGTATAAAATGCATGCAAACACAAGGTAAGCGAGCGTTTTTTGCGCCAAAACCTATCAGATTTTTACCACTAACCGGATACGCTAACAATTCAGGAGCTGGGTTTTAAATGTTTTTTTAGAATTATTATTATTAATGGTAGCCTTTTACTAATTATTGCAATGTTTCCACCAGCTCGACGCCCTGTCCGAACGTGAAACACGGCGAGGAGTGGGGCGAACCGGCCAACTGTGAGGCCGGCGACAACTGCCAGTACTGCCACACGCGCACCGAGCAGCAGTTCCACCCGGAAATCTACAAATCGACCAAGTGCAACGATGTGCAGCAGGCGGGCTATTGTCCCCGTTCGGTGTTTTGCGCGTTCGCGCACGTGGAACGTGAGTGGGATGCCGTTTGCGGGTCTGAAGTCAACGAGAGGCGGGTTTGTTTATTTTCTCTCTGTTTATACTCTATCTCTTTAGCGTATATCGTCATGGAGGAGGACTCGCAGGCGATCGCGCTGTCCGATATGCGTTCCTCGGTTTTGTCGTCGGCTGATGGTGGTGGCGGTGGGGGTGGTGGCGGTGGTGGTAGTGGTGCTAGTGGTGGTGGAGGTGGTGGTGGTGGAGGTGGAGGAGGAACCGGTGGACCACCGGGCGGTGGTGGCAATGGAACCGGTAACGGTGGAAACGGTGGAGGTGTCCTAGCGCCGGGGGTCCTCAGTGGTGGTGCCGGTTCCGGACCGCTCGGTTCCGTCGTCGTCGGATCCGGCAGTAAAAAGGATCCACACGAATTGACGGTAAGTGCCAAAGGGGCGAACGGGGCGACGTCCCAACTTAGAGTCTAATTTTTGCGCAGAATTTCTCGTACTTCCAGCTGCTGCCGAACGGCAGCGCCGAGAGCAGCGAATCGGCAAGCACCAGCAGCCTCGGCTCGAACAACAGCTCGCACAACAAAGCACCCGGTTCGCATCTGCAGCACCAGAAGCATGCCAACAGCAACGCACTGCTCGGGAACGGGCACGTTGGTGGTGGCGGCGGGTCGAACAACCCACTTGGTGGGCTTGGTTTGCTCAGCAATGGTGGGGCGAACGCAGCCAACAGTGTCGGTGCCGGCAGTGCCAACGCCAGCTCGCTCCTATCAAATATCGAATTCAATCCGGACCTACCGAAGCAGGTACGTTTCGTGTGGGGATAATTTGGTTTTAATTTTATTTGTAAATTCTAAAATAACTTTCCAACTCTCAGATGGTTGGTATCGACAATGATCTCACGCTGAACCCAATCGAACGCGAGCAGCGCAAGCGTATGGCGTACGGGCATGGTCTCACATACGGTCTGAATATGTTCAACGTCGACTCCCCGCTCGACGGTGCAATGTGTATGTATTTTAGGGTTAGACAGTGAACGTTTTTTTATAACAGTATTCCTTCCGCCTTGTTTTTTTTTTGGAACATCGCAGATGATCTTACCAGACGCGACAATATGCACGGTCTAGATCGCTCCATGTCCGGTCTGATCTCGTCCGGACTGTTGCCGAGCAGTTCGGCTCCGGTCAACATTCCCGGGTCATCGATGGGTAATTCCATTTCCGGTACGTACCTCACCGGTTAAAGACGCTCAGGTTTTCAAAGTATTTAAAAGTGCTAGTAATTATTCTTTGGTACATAAATTTGGTGGTGTAAATAATGTCAGAAGTTATAGCAGGTTTTTTAAACAAGCGAATAATTATTAAAATTTCGCTTTCCAGGCATTTTGCAAGGTACCTCCGCACCGGTAAACATTCCTGGCAGCTCGCTCGGCCACAACTTCAGCCCCTCGTCGCACTCGAACCTGTTCGGGCTGCACGACCCGTTCAGCGCGCATCACATCGGGAGCGGTTCAGCCCCGAAACTCAGCAACAACTCGTACGGCCACAACCACAACGACAACTTTTTCTTCCATTCGAACAACATCATCTCACCAGTGCTGGGCGACGGTGTGCTGTCCGCCAGCCCGGAAATCAGGTAAGTAGCACTACATTTCAAGCAAGATTTGTTTGCTTAAATTTTCTTTTCTTCTGTTGTCTGATTTTACTCAAAAAAAAAAAAAAAACGAAACAGAAGAATATCCGATCTAAACCCGCTGAGTAGTGAGCTAAGTAGCAATACAACGAATTTGCTGTTCGCCGACAGTCAGGCACACCCGCAGGCACAACCACCGCAGCAACAGCAACAGCAGCCACACCATCTACATCACCAGCAACAACAAACGCAACAACCGCAAACGCCATCACAACAGCAGCAACCATCGCAACAGCAGCAACAACAGCAGCAGGTGATCAACTGGGAGGAGCGCGTACTGCAGGCGACAACGGCTTGCGAAGCCTGGAAAGCACAAATGGAGGAAAGCAATCGCAAGGTATGTGCTTGTGGTTCGAATGTATATGGCTCTGGTTTGGTGTGCACTATAAGCGGTTCCTTTGTTTCTCTGTCCCCACAGACGGCCATTGCCGAGCAGCAGCGCGACGAAGCGCTCTCGCACGTGAAAGCGCTGAAAGAGAAGCTAGAGCAGCTCAACCTGTCCGGCAACGGTTGCAGCGCGACGAACTTTCGCTCGTCCGAGCTACGTGGCATGCCATTGTCCAAGTTGAAATCAATTCAGGTGAGCGAGAGCAAGTTCTATTCCGGTAGAAAAAAAGATTTAAAATAATAACTAAATAATGTTCGCAAAAAATACAATAAAATGAAACAACAATAATTCATTAATAGGCCAAACTGCGCGAGGAGATGGAGGAGGTGGAAATAGTATTATACCAAGAGACGGCCAACAAGTGCATGAAGTGCGAGGAAAAGAATCGCTCCGTCACGCTCGTGCCGTGCAATCACTATGTCGTCTGTGATACGTGCGCAACGACGCAGCGCGAGTGTCCTTACTGTCAAACGCCGGTGACGCCGAAGGCGTAAAAAACGGCGACGGTACAAGCGCGCAGGGGAGACGACCCACCATCACGATCGGAGCTGACGGACACAACCCACAATACGACTCTACTACAGTCTGCAATCAGCCGGAGTTAGAGTTATACATATATATATATATGATTCAGATCAGACTTTGAAATTGTATTTTTTTTTATTTTTTTGCTTGTGTGCATGTGCCCACAACTAGTAGGATTATGAAACACATTCAAAGATACTGGCAGCATTTAACATTTTGGTTTGCGACGGAGGACAAACATGAACCAAACAAAACGTCATATTGGTAAAAGGGAAAACAGAATTGCATTATGAATACCCCCTCCCCTCACGCGCCGCAGTAGATGTTTTAAAAACAATTATTCCAGTATAATATTTTATTATGGCGGCCCGGTAGTGTAGTGCTAGCGGTGCCGGTCCTACACACGGTCCGAATTGGGTGATGGTACCGATTCTGTTCTGTTTAAGACCGGTGCCGTTACCACTACACAACACCAGATTAATCTGTTGCCTATAGATTAACCGTGGCTCATTGGAAGCGAATCGAAAACTTGAACTAAATTATGTGCACGTGGCGTTAACATATAGTTTGTGTGTGAAAAAGTGAATAGCATTTTTAGGGAGGAAATGAACAGTAAAGTTAGTGACAGTAAGAGAAACGAGAGAGAGAGATAGTGAGAAAGAAGAAACGAATTTTGGTTTTGTTTACATCTTAAATTAGTTTTTTTTTGTATTTACTTTAATTAACTGATAATTATCGTGCTGATAACGAACGGAGGAGAAAACAAACAGGAAATCAGGTACCAGGAGTTTAGATATTTAGTAGCCTCCATTAGTAGCGGCTGCTAGTATTCCGCTTTTAACGACCCCAAATGAAAGAGAAACAAAACCGCAAGGTACAACAACGGTACACTCGAATAGAGGAGGATCAAGCAGAGCTAACGCAGGGAACCCTAACGGAACAGATGTTTATTTTTTTTATTTATTTTAACAGTACAACGGCTAAGTTTATGAAGCCTTATTGCCAGTGACCATGTTCACTGACTGATAATTTTGCTCTCAGGGCCTTTGCCTCCCTGTTTAGTTAGGTCTTATCTCGGGCCTAGTTGGTGAAAAAATTACGATTATGTGCTGCTGATGTCCTTAAGCTTTAAGCAAAAATTAGTTCACACAATTTGGATCTCAAACTGTTTGTTCGTCTTTTGTAATTTGTTGGCAAGGTTGTATCTTTTACGGAAGTTTCATTTCGACTGTTTTTTGACGAGGAAAATTGTTTGTTTATTTACTCAACCCTACCACAACCAGTTCAGGCGGATCAGCTTAATTGGTGACGAAAAATAGGATTTTTAGACATTTTAGACTTATCTCTGCTTTTAGCATAATTTCGAAAAACCTAATCTTGCTTTTCGCTACCATCTCCACCATTTTGAAACGCAGTGACAAACAAACATATTGCTTCCTTTTCGGGAGCGCATAGTGGTGATCTTTGTGACAGTGATTTTGCATGGCAGTTGAAGTGTACATCTGAGTTACAAACTAGGGTATCGTGCCGCGTTTAGGGCTTAGGACGAAAGTAACAAATGCTCATGGATGTATAACTTAAATTTATTATTACTATTTTTACAATAACAATTATCATTATTAAATATCTTGATTGATTATCTTTTTTTTTTGCAACGGGGAATGTGAGAAGTATATGCGAATATGTGCGTATGCAGGATTAGTAAGATCACAATGAGTTCAGTTTTTTTATATAGGTATATATATATATATAAA
>JXWZ01014224.1:0-26736 GCA_000956215.1 Anopheles farauti No. 4 | reverse complement strand
ATTTTACTATCTAAGAAGGCGCAACCGATGTTTGCGTTATTCTAGAGAATGCGATGACGACCATAATAAATTTTAATGCTTTAAAATCTTTTCTATATTGCAATGAAATTTCACGTTGTTTCGAGGATATTTGAACGTATCTATCCATATAAAAAGATGTACAAATTGCTATCGCTATCCCTATCCCTTTATCGCTTTATACTTCATAACTTTAATTTTAATAAATTTTTAACGTTATACATTCATTCAAACAAACCAAAAAAAATCGGAAATTAAAAAACTTAAAAAAACTCTTTCAAAATATTAAGAGTTGAATATTTTAAAATATTTAAAAAAAAATCAAATAATTCATAACAATGTTTTTAATTTTATCGCTTATTCGCTTATTTACAACACCATCAAAAAACAATTATGATTTAAGTTTTAATCATATGACCCAGTAAAGTGGATCGCGTGATGTCCTTAGCTAAGTTTTCCTTTGCCAATACGAATTGAAATTGAATTGAAACAGTTGGTCTGCGCCACTGCCCGGGACTCATTTCAATTCGAGTTCAAATTAATTAAACCGTTGGGCTGTTGCTGCCACTGCCACCGAGTGCTACATAATTTTCGTATCAAACCAAACGAAGAACGGGCCCAGCGGGATGATAAGCCTTTCCCACCTTTCATCCTAGCCGCCGGTCGCTTCTTCCTTTTCCTGCGGACCAATTTCCTAGCCACAGACGCAGCGGTAATAATTACTGCCTTACTGCTGTTGCAGCGGAAAGGGAGAATGTTGGTACGTGTTGTGTGGACAACAGCCGCAACCGGCTGTGATAACCTTTCACTACCAAAAGGTGCATGGGTTGCCCGACGTCTGAGTTTGTGTCTGTGTTTTCGTCTCCTCACAGAGAACAGTTGTACATGAATATTATTACCATGGCATGGTAAGGCAACTAGCAAACGCCCTCTATCATTCAATACCCTCTTTTGCCCGATGGGCCCGTCTTCGATGTCTCGGATCACTTATATTTATAACGCTTGGTCAGATCAACATACGTACACGCACACAAACACACGGGGTCATTTACAGACGGATCCTTCCACCACATCGATCCATCACAGCTGACGGTGATGATGATGTAGATGTTGCTGATGTTGGTAGCAGAATTCGGATCTTGAGCGCCACATAATCAGCCAGCTGGTGCGTGTCATTGCATCATCGGCGTGCGAGAGTCATGAATGCCGGGTGGAAAGTAAGAAAAAAAGGACGCTTATCATGGACTTTCAACCGTCGGTGCAAATCGAATGTATCAGTTCGTTCGTTTGTTTTCTTCGCTCGATCGACGGGCAGTGGGTAGTTAAATTGTTTTTGTTTTTTTTTAAAATAAAATATGTTTTTTTATTATACAATTTTAGGGATTTCACAACATCGAATAAACTACTGGGCGGAGGTGTGGCGCCCATCGTCTATTGCGCAACAACAATAACCGCTCAACATGTCTTTTAAAAATAAGATACTACTCGCTCCCCAACCGGATTGAGCTGGACGAGTGACGGCACAAGTGCCAACACACACACACACACACACACACACACACACGCGCGTATACACGAACCGTGATCACTTTGCTAGCCACACCTCCAGTGGCATTTGGCGCGCAATCTGTAGCCGCTGTGATCTCCCCGTTTCTCTGGCGCGTTTGCGAAGCAAAAAAAAAAAGAAGCATCCGTTTTTGCAACGTATTTTTAGTCGCGTGGTACAAGTGTAACTGCTGCGGCCGGTGCTTGTGGGATGTGGGGGTTTTTCTGTCGCGGGAGAACGCACGGGAACGCGTGGCCACCGCGTCCGAATGTTCTACATCATATGCTTCCACTTCCCTTCCCTGGCGAACGGCTGATTAGAGTTGCACGAGGTGTTGGGCGTTTATTTGCGCAAACAACCTTGGTGATGGTGGTGTAAGTGTTAGTGTGGGACCATTTTTGCTTCCTCATAAACTGGCGAGACAACTTTTATTTACGCCGGTCGGGAAAACAACAGCAAAATACACACCTGGCGCAGCGAGATAGCTCAAAGGCATGAAGAGAGCATCGGCGTTGCCGGCCGGAACCTATGTGCGACCATAGCTGTCCACCCAAAGCACACCCGATTGTTCGAAGATCGTTGTAATTTTCCACTTTCACCACCGATCGTTATTGGCGCGATGATGGAAAGTGTATTTTTAGCCCATCTCATCCCGCGTCTGTTTACGGATGCTTTCGGCATGAATATTTGCGTCCCGCCGGCCTAATCAAACTGACTGTGTTTTACCTTCTTTTCGTAGCTCGAGTTCATCCGGTTGCGCAAAACCGGTGCGAATCGGATTGATCCGCACTTTGAACGTTGGAAGCAAAAACCCAATCAAAATAAAATGCAATATTACTGGAAATGATATTTAAACATTTATGTAATTTAACATCCATTAAATTTAAATAACATTAACTTGATTTGACGAATGCCTTTGTTATGGAAAGAGAAGCATTTATCAGAGTTAACTTCATAAATACCGGACAATCAAAGCAATCCGATAGTTACGAATTATTCAAATGAATTCCATGTATCCATCCATCCAATGGATGAAATGTATTAATGAAAGAACTTTTTTAATTCGTCAACGTTGGCCTCTTGTGGGAAAAAAAACTAAATTGGGTAAGAATTTTAGTAGCATGTCGCTACTTTGTTTCGTTTTTTCGTAATTATAGAACCTGCCAAGAGATGGCGCTACGCCGGAATCATAGTTGCAATAATAAATGCTGCCTATTGCTTGTGGCTGCGAAGGGAATGTGCTTCATAATGTGTTAAACTGTTTGAAAAAAACTAGTTTAGATTTATTTATCTTTTCTGGCATTGCTTCTCCCCAACATTGCCCCAAATCACACGAAATGCCGGGATTATTTGAACCAATCTCGCACTGGGCAATGTTGTTGCACAGTTAGACACGCTTAATAGTAATAAGCACGTTGATGTTCAGGTGTTAAAAACGCACTCTCATGCCACCTCATCGAAACGGGAAGACAACACCACCGGAGCACGTTGTGCCGCTAATCTTCTTCCCTGCCACCCTGCGACGCTTTATTGACTCGATAACCTTCTCCGCATCATTAACAACAGAATGGTTGGTTGGCGCGAGGGAGAAACACGTCTTATCACACCCGGTACCGAAAATATCATCCCGCCCGGGGCCGGCAGTCCCAAAATGAAGGGGTGATCCATAAAATATCCCTTTGAACGTGACAGCCAGCTCATACTACGAGCCACGGCTTAATATTGTTTGCCTTCACCCACCGAACTGTGTGAGAACGAATCAATTTCCGGCCAATCTCAAGTCCAGCGGTTTTGTGGCATGGTAATTGCATTAGAAACGGGTGCAGCACTGCGCGTCTCATGCGCCTCTCTGGCCAGGTCGCAGTTCCACCAGAGCAGTATTACGCATTTAGCGAGCAGTGTCTTGTTGTTGGTTGAATGTCTCGCTGCTGTTTAATTCAAAACATCCATCTAATCGAATCGAAGTCCACTGCACTTGCACGGCGCTTAGATGCGACTCACGACCGTGCTTGTTGGTGCGTCGCATCGTTTGTTTGCACGGCTGTGTGTTTGTGTGTGTGTTAGCGATGTTTTGGCATCCGTTAGTAGTATTTTAGTGTTCGGTGAAGAATGTTGAAAATGTGCAACCAACCACTTGAACCAGCAGGGTAGAGTGATTGGGTAGGGAGGAGGAGTAAGCGTCATTCGTAGTGGTAATTGCAATTGCACTTGCCCCCCCACCCCTTAGCTATGCGGCTCTTTCCTCTCCATGCCCGTCACTTCACTTCGAGTACCAGAAAAGAAGCGCCGGAAGGTGACGGTGTGCAGTTTTGTTGTTGATAATGGTTCTGCCAGATAAAGACCACCCTCACACATGGGTGCATACGCGCACGATAGTCTACAAATACATACCAACACACACACACACACACACACACGCGCGCGCACAAACACACACCCAAGTCTCATCGTCGTTGGGGGCACGACTCCGTGCACTTGATGATGGTGGGGCACGTGATTGTTGCGGCTTGATTCTAACGGTTTCAACGTGCGCTGCTGCCGCACACTCCCCTTTTTTTGCAACAGAACGTGAGGGGTGTGTGTGGCCATTTTTCTTGTTTTTTTTTCTTTTATTTTTTGCTCGTCATAGTATCCGCGGAGATCCAAGCTGCACCGAAGTGGAGGCAGTTTTGCCGTCGATTGAACAACACGAAGTACGAACGAACGAAGCGTAGTTGTGTGGAGAGCTAAAGATCAGCGATCGGTGTGGAACACAATTTGTATGGTTGATTGTTTTGTTTTGAATGGTAGCTAAATTTTACTAATAGCTAATTTCATGAGTTTGATCTTTATTACAGTTGGCGTCTTATTAGATTGTGGTAGACTGTAACAAGCCAGTGAGATTGGCCCAATTTGCTTAGTTGGCAACGACGTTGACCGCTATATGAATCGATCTTTAACCAAATCCCAACAGTGCATGCTTCTAGCCAATAACGTATAGCCAACAAGGGATTGGCAATGAGATATGTCAGCTTTCTAAAATCGAAAAAAGAAGTTAGAGGCTTTTTTACAGCAATTTATATAGGTTATTTAAATAAAATTCTTAACCTTTGTCTTGCAAACCGGCTTATTACATTTAAAGATACATTTTATGTTGAAATGCAATGCCAAATACATTTTTTGCTAGAAATGTTCCAGCATTCAAGATTTTGTTTAACTGAAAGATGTATTTTGCAACTAGTAGTAATGGTAGAAATGATGTTAAATACACTATTTTCATTTTTATGCTGTAAGTCTTTAATAAATTATATTCATATTCATCTATGGACCCAATTTATTTGTCATGTTGCATGTTTACGACGCCGGAATAACCTCGGCCAAAATATCGAGGATGCATTTCCATTACTGGCTATTACTGATGCAAAGCTTTTACCGCTCGTGAAGCTCATCTATGAATCTATCGTATGGCGAAATTATCATTTGAGATTTGCAAACATTTCCCACAACGCCACCACAAAACGATTCTGTACACTTCCGCAACAACGATGGTCTAACTCTAGGCGTTTCTTTTCCGGCCCAGCGAAACACGAGACCATTTTCGCACGTTCGTCTCCTGTATCATCTTATCGGACGTTTGCTATTTGCCACAAGCGTGAAACAACGTTTTCCGCTCTTGTTCCAGTGAACCGTTCGGGAGCTTTTGATGTGTTCGGTTCGATCGCTTTTTTTTCTCACAATTTGCAACAAATCTCCAAACTAGCGCATTTTTATTCTTGCCCGATTGTTTGTTTATCGCCATCGAACAATGGAGTTTTGCTCGATGACGTTCTAACCAATCAATTCAACAAGGCTCCCCGCCCGTCTCTGGTTTTCAAATGGTCGCTAATTTCGGCAATACGCTCGGTCGATTGAGCGTTAGTGAAACGTATCGGCAAAAGTTTCGCACCACCAAATCTTTATCGACATAGGGTTGGGTTTTTTTTCTACCTCGAACACAAACGCACGCACAATTGCTATCTTTCGTAATGTGGTGAAATACCATTGAAAGTGGGTTTTGCCTGTAAATGAACGCATTAACGCGAGTGGGAAAAATTGGTGATAGAAAAAAAAAAGAATAAAGTTAATGAGCGAAGTTCAAAATTCCTCATTTGAATTGGATTGTATTGTAAGATTTTGGCTTCATTTAATTGTCACTAAATTGTATGGCCTCTGGACCGTATCTATTAATATCTTAACTGCTTCCCTCCCACCAGCAAGACAGAAGATCGCGTGTGCTAACCAAAGACAAACATTCTCCCTCCGGTTCTTCTTCGCAGGCAAAAGCTGACGTCGCCGAAATGGAACCCTTTCAAAGGCATCCGTCTGCGCTGGAAGGAGAAGATTCGCCTGAACAATGTTATCTGGCGCTGCTGGCACATGCAATGTAAGTTTTGCTATCCCTCTTTCTTTTTGCAGCTACCAGCCACTGCCGGTGTTTGCGTACGAATTTAGATCGTGCCTCGTTCCATCGGGTGTGCATCCGCACGATTATGCCGCAGACTGCAAGACTACCAGCAGCCCCAGCGCTATCTCTGAAGTGCTGCTCAACTACAATGCACCCACCCGCGCGCTTCTTGTGCACGTTACAGAATCTATTCCGATTTTGCTACGTTAAACCCACCGCGGCGGTGCAAACGGAACCGTGAGGCCCTAGCCGCAAGCACATCGCCGTAAGATAAACAACAATCGCAACACATCGCGTGACAGAAGAGGGCCGGCCATAATCCATCTCAATTGCTGCTACCCTGGCCGCGGCAATTGGATGATCCTTGTACCCTCTCGTAAAATTTTGGGCTTTCGAATTTCGCACGATCGCGGTACGATATCGCACCGACGATAAGGAGCCGGCGGTGGAAACAATGTAGCCTGAAACGCTTCGGTCTAGAAGGAAGAACCAAACCACACCATCCAGGGTTATCACTTGGGAGCATACAATAACCGGTTGGAGCCGGTTCGGTACGCCACCCGAACATAGAGAATAGACTGCAAATGAATGCTTATTTGACCTAATCTGTATGTAAATCCTTCAATATACATATCTGAGGATTGATGCAGACCGTCTTGCAAGAAGAAAACTCCTTACCAGGAAGTGTTTTCACCTTCAAGAAGGAGCCGTTTGAAGCACCACCGGTTTGTTGCATACGTGTGCTACCTTCCGCTTCTACTGCTGCTGCTGCTGCTGCTACTCCAAGCCTTCCCGCCGAAGGCTGATAAGAATTGACCAAATATCAGCAGCTTTTGGAAGCAGCGAAGGAATGAGGCAGTGGGAAGGGCAGTCGACTACAATCTTTGCTCGTCAGGCCCTCTTGCGTTCCTCTTCCCGCTCCAACACACCGCACATTCGCTCCCGATGGTTACACAGCAACCGCCAACCAGCTCCCCGTCGGTGATAGGAACAGCAACAGCGCGCACCGTCCAGTACTGTACACCTTCTACAGCCGCTGGATCACCTCGGCTGGGAGTCGGTGGAAAATCCTCGGGAGGTTGATGTGCGCGGCAACGCGCGGTTCGTTCGCTTCGTTGGGGCTGGGAAAAGGAGATGAGAGCGGTTTACAGAGCATGAGGTGGAGAGGGATACCGGCAATAGTCAAGCAATCTTCGTTATCAAAAGTTCGCTCCGTGCGATGGATTTGAGGCTTGCGTCTGCCTTGCCGCTGTCCCCGTACTGCTCCACCGAACGGGGAACGTGTGTGTTGCCCCGTTCGCGAAGCATATCGTTTGCGTCAGTTCGCGTTCAGCCGAAGAGCCGAGACCGTCTAGCATCGCTTGCTACCACTTCTACCGAGAAAGGCGAAAACGTTTGTTTTTCTTTTTTTTGCTGCTATTCTAATCAGTGGAAAAGTGTCGGCGAATAAAGAGAGATAGATAGAGAGAGAGAGGGAAAGGTATCGGAAATCTGGTGGTAATGTTTACACGGTGTCCTTACTGTGTAACACGGGAGGGTTGTGTTTCGTTAGTGCATCGGTACTAATCTCACGCAGCGAGGGAGGATCAAACCGGGTGGAACTAGGTTCGCGATTGTGTGGGGAGCGGGTGGTTGCGTGTGGTGGTGAGGCGTACTGTCGTGTCTGATGCGTTAGAGGGGCTCCTTTTTTTCGGTCGCAAAAAAAACCCTTCACATCCTTTGCAGCGGCGTCACACGCGATCGCCGAAAGAGGGGAGGGTGTTGTTTTGTGCAGGAGCGTTAGCGTTAATAATCGCAAGTGCCGCAGACTTTACGCGGGGCACTTGTGTGTTTGTGTTCTGTTAGCGAGTGTACGCGACGTACGCTTTCACTCTCACACACTCACCGGTACGCGAATCCTGCCGGGGCTGAACCGGTTCGAGCCGCTTTCCCACATGGTACCGAAGATGGGCAAAAGAATTCCTGAATTTTGCGTCCTCCGACGCACCCGGTACAAGAAAAGCCAAAAGAGACGCTTCCGTTTGGTAAATATCCTGAAACGCGTTGCTCCTGCGCGTATGCCCCAGCACTGGCCCTTCACATTCGTTTATTTAAGGATGTTACAAATATTTCTTTTTTGTCATTCTCTATCCCTCTTCCGCAGTTATCATGAAACGGAAAACTCTAGTCTGTCAGTTTGCATCCCCTCTAGACGTAGACGTGCACAGTACACCACAGGTAAGTGACTTGCTCCGGTCCCGCACAATGATCAGTCAGATCTTATACACACACACACACATCCTTGTTCTATTCCCGCACAGGCCATTTTACTTGAAGGAAAGTACTGGAAGAGAAAATGCAACGTAATCAAGGCGGAGTACAAAAAATGGCGACGGTTTAACGTAAATAGAGCATTAGGTGCGACCAACATTGTCGATACGGTAAGTAATGCTTTACCTCACTTCACTGAAACAATGTATTCAACAAAAGCAAAAGATGGCGAGGGAGTGATATTTTTATCGTTTTACAATGCGTTCTATACCACAACTTCTTTTCTGTCCTTGGCGATCATTGGTATATTTAACGCGCCCTTTTTTACTTGCGCGCCATGAGTCGGCACTAGCAGCCTGCCGGTGTACCGTACTCCGTTTATTGTTAGCTTTCTTTTTTTTTCGCAGAGACCGTTTGCGCAAAAAGCGTGCTTTATATCACCCTAACTAGCTGGAGGGTACGCACGTTGCCAAAATAATAACGAAAAAAAAAAGACATTGGAAGATACCCTTATCTCTCTCCGCTGGTTATCTCGCAATCATAGTCGTATGTTTCATTCACACCTTTGTAGGTTGGTGTGCCTGTGGTTTATGCTAGTATTTCCCTAACTTCTAACCACGGTGGCCTTGAATTTCTGCGTTCTCTCACTATTCGCGAGTGACCGTACCAAACGTTCCATCATTATGGTGTCGATAAGGTTTGGCCGATGGTAACAGTGATGCGTACCGAGGGCAGCAAGGCGCCAAGATACGGATTCGAACAATCTACCATTAAGCACTGTGTGGGGTATTCCATTCCTGGAAGTATGATGTATGATTTTAGCCCCACGATTCATTCCAAACGATGACTCAGACGCTTCGAACCATGCTTCGCTATACTTCTGTCCAGGTTAATTGTCTAACTCGTACTGCTTAAACTGTATCAGTATGACCAAGTAAGTGATCGTCGATGTTAGCACCTAAAGAAATACGCAAGGAAAGATATAATTTTCGCCAGCAAGAATCATTTCCATCCAGCCCCGACTCACCATGCATACGTATCGATTGTCGAGAACGAATAGTTTTGCCACGGAAAATCGCTGCCGAGACGCTTGGCACAATATGTTGAGCAGAAACTGATCCACACGTTTCCAAGCCTCCCAGTTCGATTTTTCAAATGCATTGTCACCTCGAAATAACTGCATGTTGTTCCGTATGGCAGCGTTAGTATCGTCTATCTGAAGTGAAATGGTTGTGTAATGTGTAAAAACGCTTCAGAAACGCTTCAATATTTATATAATTAAAAAACTAAGCGTTAGTGTGTTAAGGCGTTGAATTCTAATGAAACATGAAATGTTTTTCTTTCGTGATTATGTATTACATCATAATGAACGCAATAAAATATGGAATAATTAAATCAACTTTGTGTTAAACTTACTATTTGACGATTTGATGCGTTATCACTCATTATTTCTGATTCAACTGAAGTATAATTAATTTGAATGGAATAATACTCTAATCAAGATTTATGATGCGATTTGTTTTGATACTTTTGGACGTAAAACACTTCATTCTGTTTGGCAAACATGTAACCAATTCCCCTAATTACCTGCTGATGGCAGCTTTCGCACGCATATCCAACGACGATCAGTAAGGCCAGAAAAAGGCCTTCCCAAAACTGCGTCAGCAGTACCATTACTGCATCATCGTTTGACTTTGTCCCGAACTGAACGCAGCAGAACAGTACGAAGAACTGATTCGAGAGCTGCAGCTGCACTTGCAGCAGCATCAGTAGCAGAAACGTGGCAAAGTAGCGATTAATGTCTTCCACCAACCTAACGCTGGCCTGGTATTGTTCGAGCAAGATGCTCCACTGTCGCACGTTGTTTACCGGGGCTCCAAACTGCTGAACCATCGTCTGTAAATGTCTGAACCGCATCCGCACCACTAGCACACACGTGACGTAAAGGATAACGACGGTCCATACCACGTACACCCGGAACGCCTCGAGAATCGCATGCGCAAGCCGATACTCGGTAATATATGTATAGGCACCGAGTACGACTACGCACATATAGAGACCGCCACCGATGATGGCGCTCGAGATAAGCTTACCAAGCCTACAGCTTGACTCGCACCAGCTGTCGTCGTGAGCCTGCCAGCTCCGGTCGGTGAACAATCCGTTGAAGAACCCGGTAATGGGTGTGCGCTTTACGTAAACGAGCGTTTCAATGTACATGATGATGACCGGAAACGTTAGGATGTGCAAAAGATGCAACGCGTTGCTAGTACGCGACGTAAAATAACTTTCGCCGTGCCATGCCTGATACCATTGGATGCACGTGTAGGCACCGGTCACGGAGATGTTAAGAAGGAAAGTCACCAAAGTAAATCGCGTTTCGGTGTGGAACTGATTCGTGTCGTTGTTGTAGCGACAAGGAATGAGATAAAGCACGTTGCCGACGAAGAACAGAGCGCTCAGCTGTGCACAAAGGTTAGCCATGCCTGTTCCAACTCTACTAATGTCTAACACCGAAATGCACACAGTAACTAATTGCCCTTAGCGGTAGATTCATCATAAACAGTGTACTCGAGCATTAGCCGTAAGTGAAAAGTTAAATTTTTAAAATGGTCGCTTACTTTAAAGCATTTATTATACTCCCACAATGACAGTGACATCCACCGTACCTTCGCGGTCTAATCATGTGGAAGTATGTGTAGAATTTCCATACGAAATAACAGTGGTGTTAAAGTAGGTCGAGTACGAAATGTGCTCCGGTACCAGCTGATCAAACTGTATCAGTATGACCATATAGGTGAAGATGGAACTGAAGACCTGCGAATGACAAGTTTGGTGTACAATTAGACAAGCCCTTACACGGACCCATCGCTTAACACCTTACCATATGCAGCATCGCGTAATCGATGGCAAAAAATCCGCTAGCCCAAAATTGCTTCTTGCGCTTCAAGTTGTGTAGCAAAAATCGGTGAATCTGTTTGGCCGCTCGCGATCTGCGGTTCTGATCGTCGTCGTAGTGATAGACAAGCCGAGCCGTATCTTCCAACTGTTCAAGGCAATAAAGCGAACCGAATTAGTACACCTCCTACCGGTGGGATACCCCACGGTTCTGACTGAGTTCCTTTAGTGGAGTTTCAAATGATTCGATTCTGAGCGCCCGCCATCGCACTGCTTACCTGGTTGCACGTATTTTGGCAGCCAGTGACTGTAAAGAGGACCACCGCAACATAGATAGCCTGCCACATCTGTCGCAGTATCCACTCCACCTGGTCCACTTGGTTACTCTCCATAATGGCGGGACGCCCGAGGTGTAGTATGGTGTAGAAGTCGAACATCAGATACACCATCTCGATCAACACAAGCAGTATGATCAGTGTCAGCGGGAAGGAGAAGCATCGATCTATCTGACGCAGTTGGGCCGCGTACAGCTCGAACCGTTCGATGAAGCACTGTACCGTGCGCTCCAGCGCATGCCGCCGTACACGATTTAACTCCAGCAACACCTTCAGCTGCTCCATCCGCACACCGATCGCACCGACGCAGATCCGATGCACGAAGGTAAGATAGCAGACACCGCAGATCTTCATCGCCACACTCACGCTCAGCAGGCGGATGTTCATTTCGCGGTGGTACAGTAGGTTGGTGCAGATCATCGCGACCAACACGCCCATGGTGATAACAAACTTGCGCCTATGGTCGTACTCCACCTCGACGTCTTCGTACTGATCCAACAGCCAATCCGAGCGGAACAGCACATTCATCAGCCGGGTGTAGCGCTTCCGTTGGCCGAAAGTGTTTAGCAACGTACTGGACACGATCGACACGTACACGGCGATCTCGATGCACCCGACAATCATCATGATGTGGGAAATGTTCTGCAGGTAGAACGCAACCATCAGCCGCTGGTCCAGATACCAGAATGGAACCGTCAGCATAATGCCGACCGCAAACGCTAGCTTGTTGTAGACGGTCTGCTCGAACTGATCAGTTTTGCGATTGTAGCTGCACGGCACCAGATAGATGACGGATGCCACCTGGAACATCCACGCATGCCGTCGATAGTACTTGAACATTGGAGGGCCAACAGCGCGCCAGACGACACCACCTGACTATTGTTACCTTTGCAGAATGTCGCCTCGCTGGTGACTGGACGCGTGGTAGTGTTATTTCAAGCTGGCAAGCGGTGCCGGTGCCAATCGAGTTGATTAAACCGAATGACGTCTGCCCTGCGGGTGGAATCTTCAATGACTGGATTCACATATGACAAGTATTAATTAGTTCTACGATCTTGTTAAATATGCATCTGCAGATGATTGCACGCACGTGCCGTTTATCCGTCAGGAGCGATCGATACTACGTTTCTATTAATACCGCGATTTTGTGATATTGTTCTGGAACAGTTTCTAGTATTGTTTCGTTTTGAACACACGATTTTGCTACGGTTCTGCTACCATTTTGATCGTGTGCAGCAATTTATTATCTTAAAATGTATTATATGAATACAAAATAGTGCAATAGTTAGCGTAAGCTATCATCTTATCGTAATTGTAAAATTACGTGATAAGTTTAAGATGGGCCTGGTGTTGTGATGTTGCTCGTCACGTTGTAAACACCCTCCGATTGCGTTAGGTCCGTCTCAAGCTGTTTGAACTGTATCAGTATGACCAGGTACGTCACGATCGAGCTAAACACCTAAACGAAAAGAAAAACATTATACCTTACAGTCAATGTGTACCTTGGATTTTCGATCTACCATGTAGATGACGGTGTTATCGATGTCGAAAAATCCGCACGCGGAAAACTTTTTCTTCTGGTGCAGATTTTTGAGCAGAAACTTTTGAATTTGCTTTGCCGCGCGAGTGTTCTGTAGTCGATAGTCGTCGAAATGCCGTGTACAGAGTGCGGTTTCTTCTACCTGCGGGTGAGAGAGAAAACAAAACCGCATTCAGTTAGCGATTATATGGTAATATCTTAAATGTAATCTTCTTTCGCTGCCATTTTGTTTGTTAAAAGGTATAAGTTATAAGTTTGACTTCACCAAAATACCTCCTTAGATGCTCCATTGCATGCGGCTATTGTTATATACCCTAAGACACCATACAGCATTTGCCACAGATATCTAATGATTGTGTGCGAAACGTTTGTTTGATTTATGTTGGACATCGTCATGAAACTGTACCATTCTTCAACCAAATAGATAAGCTGTACAGCCACCAACAGAAACACCAACGTTATTGGAAGCGAATAGCATCGATCGACTTCCGCAATCTGCCCATAGTATAGATCGTAACGATCGAAGAAGATGCTTAAATTGTGCCCATCGTCTGTCTTTCGCGTGTACAGCAACCTCAGCTGCTCCATTCGCTGCGCAATCGCTCGTACGTGGAGTCGGTGCACAAAAATCAATATCCAACAGGCAAGAAAGCGTGCTGCTACCATCACCGTCAGGATCTTCGATTCGAGATCCTTGTGGTACATGAATTTGAACGAAGAACACATGACAATGATTAACGTTATTGCGCCCAGTGAAACGCTGTCGTCATAGCGTCTTTCATCTATGGGCGCGGCGCCACAACGCTCCAACAGCGAGTCGGGACGGAACAGCACATTCATCAGCTTCGTAATGCGCTTGCGCTTGACAAATACGTTCAACATGGCGCACATACTAACACTGACGTATATCAGCAGCTCTAGGCCACCGATGGCGGCAAACACTTTGGTGTAGGTGCTGAGATAGTTGGTGGCCATCAGCTTAATATCCATCACCCAGAATGGGACCGTAAGTGTCAAAACAACACCGAACACTGCCAGGTTTCTGCAGGTGTTCACGAACAAACCCATCCGCTCGTTATAGCTGCAGGGTGTGAAGTACAGGAACGTCGAAATTTGAAATATCCGGACGTGCTGCTTGTACAGTGAGGACATGTTTGTATCGACACACAAACCGTACTGATGGAAAGTGGAAGTGGAAGAACGGTACTATGTGATGCACAGTGTTGAGAATAATTTATTTGTTTGATGGGTAATAAATAGCTTATTACGACCATCGTAAAATAACAGCAAAAGTAAACTTTTCTGCGGTTCTGGGTGTTAGTAGCTTCAGCTCATTATGTTTTCATTACCGGTAAGCAGGAACCGAGCGGAGGAATGTAATCTTACCTCGTCCTTTACTTTAGCGCAAGAGCATGCAATCAACAGCAACACGTTACCGTACATGGTTTGGTAGATCTGACTGACAATCCAAAGCTTTAGGCTGGCGTGGTTCTCATCTACCACCTGTAGCGTACTTATCACACGATACCATTCGTATGCGAAGTACGACAATGCGATTATTACCTGCAACAACATGCCTAGCAGTGGGATCGAAAAACAACGGTTGATACATTCGATCTGGATTACGTAGCGTTCAAACCTCTCCAAGAATAGATGTAAGGACAAATTAAAATCTTGTTCGTTTTGATTTTTCAAGAAGAGTTCCCTTAAATGCTTCATACGCACACCTATCATACTGACGCACAGATGGTATACGTAAAGGAACTGAATCATAAGCAAGTATCGTGAAACCAGTGAAGCATCAAAAATCGCATAGATGATTCTGCTTCTGGTAATGATATTATAAATCAGCACCAGTGCAACGACTTTATTAACAATATTCACGTAATGTTGGTAGGTAATAGCAAGTAGCGGAATTCGATTTATCTCTATACATGATTCCACCGCAGTGTCGTCCGCGAAAAGTACATTTAGCAGCGCTAGAATCTCCTTTCGGTTAATGAAGTTGTTCAACACCGTTAGTAGCGGTATCATGGCAAATACTACGAGCTCCAAATAAAATACTGCTATCATTAACGGCGAACCAGAATTTAAAAAAATGTCTTGCAAAAAGAAATCGGGATAGATGCAGCTCGTGAACAGTAGTAGTCCAATGCAAAACGCTGCTGAATTCGATCGTTTTATGACGAAACGATTTAGAGTTTGATCGTAGCTTGCCGGCAGATAGTAGAATGCGGTAACAATCTGGAAGGTAACACGATTTTGACGAACAGTAGCAGACATTGCACGTAGACTCAATCACTTGTACTTCACACGTTAGCAGAGCTCGACGGTAGAACACAATATCCGATGCGAAAGTTGTTCCGATGGGTTAAAGTCACTAGAGAGAGCATTTTTATATGCCATCAAATAAGAATATGTTAGAAGCAGTTAACGTATGATCTACCAGCGACATATGTTGGGAATGTTTGGATAGCATACTACACGAATTATTTATCAATATTCCCTAGTAACTACCTATCATTGCGACATTCCTCACAGACCACAAGGTAAACTGATTCTCATACTATTGATGTTCTGTTGATTATTGGTATTCGAATAATTTCATTCAAATTGAATACAATACAAATAACAATAGTAGGGCGTATTAGTATCACAAAGAAATTCTTACCTTGTTGTGCACTTGTTCACAAGGGAACACCATAAGCAGTAACACAGTGCCGTACATGATTTGATAGATCTGACTGATAATCCAATGCGGAACGTCCATGTAGCTCTCATCTACCACCTGTAACGAACTCATCACACGATACGATTCGTATGCGAAGTAAGACAACGCGAGCATAGCCTGCAGCAGCATTCCCAGCAGTGGAAAAGAAAAGCACCGGTTGATGCATTCGATCTGACTCACGTAGCGTTCAAACCTTTCCAGGAAGAGGTTTATTGACAAATCAAAACCGTTGTCGTTCTGATTTTTCAAGAAAAAATCCCTTAATTGATTCATGCGTTCACCTATCGTACTGACGCACAGATTGTACACATACAGGAACTGGATCGTGAGCATGTATCGAAAAACCAGTGTAGCATCAAACAACGCATGGGCAATCCTGCCTCTGGTAATGATGTTGTAAATCGTAAGCAGTACAATGACTATATTACTAATCTTCGCACAAAAACGGCACGGATCTGTACTAATCTCTCTACACGATTCCACCACAGTTTCGTCAGCGAAAAGTACATTTAGCAGCGCTAAGATCTCCTTTCGGTTGATGAAGTTGTTCAACACTGTTAGCAGCGGTATCATGGCAAACAGTACGAGCTGCAATACGAACACTGTCGTCACTAACGGTGTAGCAAAGTCGAAAAATAGATCTTGCAGAACGAAATCGTGATAGATGTAGCCGATAGACAGCAGTAGTCCAACGTAAAATGACGCTAAGTTCAATCGTTTCATGACGAAACGATTTAGAGCTTGATCGTAGTTTGTCGGCAAAAAGTAAATCGCTGTAACAATCCGGAATGTCATGCGATTTTGTTGAATGCGATCGGACATTGCGGGATATCACAATCACTTGTGCTTTACAGGTTCGAGCACTCAAACGATAAAACACAATCTCCCACGCGACAGTTCTAGTTGGCTTTAGTCAATCAGTTGTGGTAATATTGAAAGGCTTCGACGTAACCACTATCGTCGAGATAGGTTGGTGCGCAGCAGCTTAATTAGAATGTTTCATTAATAAATGGAATGAATTACAGATCATTGATAGACACTCTATCGATGTACGATTAATTTCCGTTATTGGATCGTTTCATTGTGGTTGAATATTTAAGCAACTTACAGGCGAATGTAGAAACACTTCGATGTATGGAAAATCTTACCTTTTTTTGCACTTCTTCACAAGAGAACACTATAAGCAGCAGCACGTTAACGTACACAACTTGATAAAACTGAATGATAATCCAGTGTGATACGTTGAAGTAGTTCACATCAACTATCTGAAGCGTACTCATCACACGATACAATTCGTACGCGAAGTACGACAACTCGACCATTGCCTGCAGCAACATACCCAGCAGTGGAATCGAAAAACAACGATTTATATGCGCGATCTGACCCACGTAACGTTCAAACCTTTCTAAGAAAAGGCTTAAGAACACACCCATTTCATGTTCTTTTTGATACCACAGAAATAGTTCCCTTAATTGCTGCATTCGTACGCCTATCATACTGACGCACAGATGGTATATGTACAGGAACTGAATCACAAGCAAGCATCGAGTAACCAGTGTACCCTCAAACAATGCATAATCAATTCTGTTAATGGAGATAATGTTGTGAAACATGAGCAGTACAACGACAACATTGACAATTTTCACGTAATGATGGTACGAGTTCGGAAATCGAACGATCCCACTACACGATTCCACTGCAGTGTCGTCCTCAAAAAGGACATTCAACAGTGCTACTATTTCCTTTCGAAAAATGAAATTGTTCAACACCGTTGAGAGTGGTATGAAGTTCATGATTACTAGCTCCACAAAGAAAACCGCCGACAAGAACGGTGCGGCAGAATCAAAGAAGGCGTGTTGGAAAACGAAATCGTGATAAATGTAGCCTATAGACAGTAGTAGTCCAATGCAAAATGCTACTGAATTCGATCGTTCTATTACGAAACGATGAACAGTTGGGACATAGCTTGCCGGCAGAAAGTAGATCGCAGTAACAATCCGGAACGTAATACGATTTTGTCGAATGCAGCCTGACATTGCTGGTCGTCACAATCACTTGCTCTGCACGCGTCAAAAGAACGAAACGATACGAGCACAATCTCCGACACGACCCGGTAGGTTGAGGCAAATAGCTGGTTGGGTTAATAAATCATCAAATGTGAATATGCTAATAGCTTTCAACATAGTAACTATCAACGACATTTGTTGACGCGTAGCCTATAGTTTGCAGTGTTTGGATAATAAATACAATTAATTATTAAAACTCGCAGGTGACTATAGAAACCGTGCGATGCATCGATAGTTGAGCGTCCTAGCACTATGAGAAAATTCTTACCTTGGTATACACTTCTTCACAAGAGAACACCACAAGCAGCAACACGTTGGTGAACATGGCTTGAAAAAACTGGGAAAAAACATGATCCAATGGTAAACGGAATCATAGTTCAAGCCAGCTATACGAAGCGAACTTATCATACGATACCACTCCAACGTAAAATAAGACAACTCGATCATTGCCTGCAGCAGCATTCCCAGTAAGGGAACGGAAAAACAAAGATTAATGCGCTCGATCTGGCTCTCGTAACGTTCAAACCTTTCTAAGAAAAGGCTTAAGAACATGTCAAAATCGTGTTCGTTTTTATTTATCAAGAAAAGTTCCTTCAGTTGCTGCATTCGCACACCTATCATACTGACGCACAGATGGTACAAAGCTAGGAACTGGATCGTTATAAAGTATCGTGCAAGAAGCGTAAGCTCATAAAATGCGCGACCAACATCTCCAATGCCGAGCAGGTAGTACGCCATCACCGGTATGATTAGCACATTGCCTATCTTCACGAAACGATGATAGGTAAACGAAAATGGTTTACTCACAGGTGATCTACTTCCAAATTCGATCATAGAATCATCCAACAAGAGCACATTCAACAGCGCCAATATTTTCTCACGATAAGCGAAATTGTGCAACACTGTACTAAACGTGACGATGCCAAATACGCCCTGTTCCACAACAAAAATTACCATCGCAAACAATGAACTGTAGTCGACGTGATGGATAAAGATATCATGATAGATGAAGCTCACCGACATCAATAGGCCGACGAAAAATGCTACCAAATTTAACGGATTACAAACGAAACGGTTCGCAGTTTGATCGTAGCTGCAGGGCGACAGATAGATCGCAGCATTGAAGCGCAACGTAAAACGATTCTGTCGGATAAATGCAGACATGCTGAAAGTCACGTTCACTGTGCTCAGAACGAACAAACGTGGCGACTACCCAAACTGGGTTTCGTTTGTACGTTGACCAAAAGTAGATGCGTGAAAACATGAATAAATGAACTGTTTATTAGCATACTATCCATAAACATCCATATGCTCGTTTGGTTAATAAGTGATAAGTTAAATTGAATTGTTGAGAATATTTGTTTATATTGCATGGATGCTAGTAAGAACAGTAAAAAAAAATAAAGAAAAATCCAATTACCTGTGCCGATGATAGGTTGGCAGTGTTCGCTACCATAAAAATCGATACGAAGTATATAAGCTGCCAGGACTGCCGAAATATGAATCCAACCATCTCGCTCCGGGACAGACTACTGAGCAAATAAAACGTATCATACACATCGTACGATGCCACTGTCCTTTCAAGTACGATAAGCAGTAGCATATGCGTGAGCGGTACGGAAAAGCATCGGTTAATATCGTCTATCAGCTGATGATAGCGCTGGAAGCGTTCCAAGAAAATGTGCACATAAAAATCCACGTGCGCGGTACCACTGTTCGGTTGCACATCCATTAGCAGGACCTGCAGCTGTTCCATGCGATCGTTGATAGCGTAGGCACAGGCTCGGTATATCTCCAACATCACAAAAAACTCACAGAAGCGCAGCAATAAGATCCAGTAAAGTTTTAAAATCGTTGGCTCCGCTATGTAAACCATGTTGTAGATGCAGTTCAATATCACAAATACGGAGAGTACTCGCAAATTTCCGGTATGGTGCGCTACGAGCGAACCGCGTCTCCTTACAGTCGAGAAGGACTCACACTGGAGAATCCACTCGGTCCTGGCAAACAGCAAATTAAACAACCGTACGTACCGTTCCCGATGGTACATGGTGTTCAATGCGAACGTTAGTGGCAGTAAGGCGTACGTAACCACGTACAGCACTACAATGCCTAGCATCACCATCGACAGATTGCCGATCGAAACTTTAATAGCGATAACATCGATCCAGAGGCACAAGCTTCCAATCGTGACCATCAGCACGAACGCGAACGTATTGCGCCAGGATGATTCGAACCTATTGGCACGGTAGTTGTAGCTGCACGGTATGAGATAGAATGCGGCGGCCAGATGGAAGAGCCACCGGTAGTGCTCTATCAAGGATAACATCGAGTCTACTGGTGAGGCGAGCTTTCCAACAGTGTCTCTCGTCTGGATGACACTCAGTAGGCTCAATAGCGGAAGGTCACATAATTAATCGACTTCATGATGAATTTATATTCTGTTTACTTAATTCTAGTTCTGTTTACTTACACATTCTGTTAACCGTATGTACGCATCAAGCATTATCTAGTTGCTATAAATCTCCATCAAATCAACACCATCTTTCCTAGTCACTTTACACTGCGTGCTCCGACTAAATTTGTTGTGGATGATATGTTAACCTAACCGAACTAAGGATGTGTCTGTGGCGACCACGACCTGACAGTGGACAGCTTGACAGAGTTGACAGCTCACGAAACAACTGTCAAACTGTTGAACGGGAGTGAGACCATTTTTAGAATCTCGAACGAATGCGTAATCTGTTCAGATCGTGCGTGTAGAAAGTCATACCAAAATTAATAAAAGGAGTTTTCCTCGCAATCGGAAGCTAAATGTCTAAAGCAACGAAGAAAGAGATCGACTCCATTGGTACCGGGAAAGGACATTAGTTTGACATTCGTGCGTCATTAAGCTGACATAATGCTTTCGAGGACCGCCACACCTGCGGAGTTGAAGGAATGGAAATAACTTGCTGGAACAAAACAAACAAAGTCTAGTTAAATGTGCGAAACTGTCGGTATAACTTTAGCTAATTTTCAATCTACACCGAAGTTGAAATGATCGAATTGGTTGGAAACTTCGAAGTACGTATTCTAACTGTTGGATTAAAAGTATTTTAAGAACACTGCCTTACCTTTTTATGCGCCATCGCACATACAGGAATCATCAGCACTAGTATATTGAGGTACATCGCTTGCCAAAACTGACTTATCATCCAATCGATATAACCATCGTATAGATCCAAATCAGGTTGCCCTACGTTTAACATGGAAAAACATTCGTACGCACAATAAACCAGTTCCACCATAACCAACATCAATATAACCATGATCGGGAACGAAAAACAGCGATTGATGGCTCCGATCTGTCGCACGTATCGTTCGAATCGCTCCTCGAACAGCCCTAGAAACTGTTCGAAATCGTGCTCGTGTCGATGCTGATGGAAGAGAATTCTCAGTTGCTCCATCCGCAACCGTATCATACCGACACAGAGATGGTAGAGATAGACATACTGAACGAATAGCGCATATCGTATCGCATACGTCGTCGTAAGTATATTGTTGAGCATGTTGTCTTCGTACCAAAATTTGAAAAGCAAGAATAATACCAACAGCAGAAGGATCACATGCAAATAGCGATAAGATGTTCTTCCCAGCGTAACACCCGCTGCATCTAGCGTACTATCGTCGATAAAAACGATGTTCATTAGGCTAGCGAATCGTTTCCGAAGCATGAAACTATTTAACACTATGCACAGCGGTATCGCAACGACCAGAAAGAACTCGCACACGACAACCCCAAACGAAAACGGGGCTAGTTCGGCAAAGAAGCAGGTTTGCATGAAGAAATCGTGATAGAAGTAAACCAGCGCCATAAACAATCCCAATCCGAACGATACGAGCGAAGAGCGCTTTTCAACGAAACGCTTCCCCGTCGGATCATAGCTGACGGGCAACCAGTAGATCGCTGTGACGATTCTGAACGTGTTGCGATTTTGGTCGATGTACACGGACATAGTCGAACGCGGGTCGTCGCTATTAAACTGCGTATCCACTACTGGGAGCCGGTTACACATTTCGATTCGAATTTAGTCGGGTTTACGGACACGGATCGGCGTGAATAAATGATGAAGCAGTATGTACATCCATTTTTGTTCGTATCGTGCTATTCAATCAGCAGTAGATAGTAGGCAGATGTCTGGGATCGAGCTTAATTTAATAACGAAAAAAATGTTTAATAATACCCACCACACCACATGCTGTCGTGAATTACCTGCCAAATGGTGGCTTGACTCGTGCGTGCCATCTGTACCATGATTACTAGGTACACAATTTCCCACACCTGCCTGTACAGTAAGCCGACGAAAGTCGATTGGTGCAAACTGCTTTCCAAGTTCGAGTACGCATCGAACATAGCCACCGTCCTTTCGAGCAAGATGATGAGCAAAATGTGTGTTAGGGGAACGGCAAAACACTGGTTCACACTGTCGATCAGTCGCTGATATCGCTGGTAACGCTCGAGAAAGATGTGCACCCGCTGCTCCGCCGAGGCAATCTCGTCCACGTTTGCGATGTTGAACAACGTGTGCAGTTGCTTCATACGATCCCGGATAAGAATGGCGCACGCTCGGTATAGCTCTATGATCAGAAACATGAAACAAAATCTTGCCAAAATGATCGTGTCCATTAAGACCATACGAAGATCGTCCACAAACATAGCGTTGTACAAGTTGTACGATACCACCAGTATCGCTAGACACAACAAGTTCCCACTGTGCGTCGACTGCGGATGAATTCCGCGCTTCGTCACTCTGTTCGCAACCCACTCCAATGTCCAATCGATCTCCCCGAACAAGCTGTTCAACAGTTGCACGAAGCGTTTCCTATTGTACCACGCATTGAGAACGATGCAGTAGATGAACAAATTGTACACGGTTATATCGATGGCTACTATACCAAGCATCACTACCGATATCGTCCGTTGGTCGTATAATCTTGACAGCATCGTGGCATCGTACCAGACGAAGACGCCGAAAAACAAACTGGTAAACACAAGGGCGAATGTGTTCCAGTGCTTACATTCGAAGCTCCTGGCGCGTACGTTATATCCGCACGGTATTAGATACCCTAAGGACGCCACTGACAACAGCAATCGGTAACGTTTCAGCACCGAAGCCATCCTTTCGTATAACCTCGAATCAACTAAACGCAACGAGATACTTGCCCACTGAGGGCAAATGTTTACCATGACTAAGGTGGACAGGGAACTTAATATTGCTAATTAGAAAACGGGTAGCTTCTAATATCGCTTCATTATTATTCACGCTCGTTTTAATAACATAGATCATTAGTGGCTCACATTTCAGATGTTATAATTTGACAGGGCTGTTTACACAATAGTTTGGGTGTTAGTCAACGGGTATTGGATGGTTAATGCATGAATATACGTATGCAGCAAGCACCTGCTTGTTACTATAAAAATCTCAACACCATCTTCCCAAGTCCCATTGCACTGCGTCCCAATTGTTGCGGGTGATATGATAACCCAAATAAAGCAAGTATGTGACTTAAGTAACGAACAAAGCAATCGACTCCAATGGTACCGACAGGGCAGACTGGTGGAATAGTGGTAACCTCGCCTATTTTTCACACGACAGGACTGGTACCATGATCCCATTCGGATCGTCTTAACTTAGCGAGGAGTGACTAACCAGCAGCTATGGTGGTAAAATCAGTCAAGCCAAAGGTGGGTGTTGGGTCAAGCCAAAATCAATCACTTACAAATCGCTATTCAGAGTTAACGATGTGTTCATCATTCACTTTATCGGAGTTGAATAATTTAAACAATATTTTTTCTACCATTAAAAAATCTTCGTTAAACAAAGAAGGGAAAATTATGTGAAGCTTACCTTACTTTGCAACTGTGACGATGAAAAGGCTACCAACATGAGATTTTTGACATCATTCACAAGCCACATCAGGTAAATGACTACCATCAAGTTATTGTCCTGTTTCACGTTATCCAAAGTCGTCGTACCTTTGATCCACTCATCCATACACGAAACCCACATGGCAGCACAATCAAACAGCACGTACGAACAGTGCAACACCACGAATGGTCCGTAAATACGGCTCAGGTTATAGTTTAGCAACACTGCTATACGATCGATTTGCTTCACGTAGGTGACCAAACACGCGAGTTCAATACCTCGTGAACGCAGAACATTCATCAAACAATCGAGATAAACGCACAAACTCATCTGCACCGTACAGCACACGATGATTGTTAAATCGATATAAAAGTTACCATACATCAGTATGACCACTTCAATGTACATGGCTATAAAAATATCGTATTCCCAAATATCTATCACATAAAGTGCGTGTAACACCACTACGTAGAAGAGAATCGACCAAATCGTGAAAACTTTTATGTAGCGTCCAACGGTGTCGTATTCACACCACGTTTTGAACACCAACACCAGCTCTCGCTCGATATCTAGCACGCCGTTTAACAGCTTCAACTGCTCATTCCTCCTAAAGAACCCGTGCCAGATCGTCTGCAGAACCAGCAGCGTAATCATCAGGCTGCTCACATAAAACGTTGCAAGCTCGTAATAGCTGTCCTTGTGGAAACGCTCTGTCAAATTCTCTTTGGTGTGAGCAAGCACATACAATCCGCCGGTCAGCACTAGCGCGATCCACAGACAAAACTTAAGAATTACAGCTTCAGAATTCACGAACTGACCATATGCTCTTTGTACACGATATTCCACGTAGCAGAAACCCATCCTGTGGGCGCGCGATAGACTCACTCCTATGAGTTCGCCAAACGAACTTGCCATGGTAAAACCCTGACGGTTGTTCAGAAAGTAACGTAGTACGCTTTGCTAGTGATGGAATCGTCTTTTATAGAGCGTAATTCATCAACGCAATCCGATAACGCTTGCATTATATATTAACGTTGTGTAAATGCAGCGTATCCCAAACGTTTCCTGAGTTGTTCCTACCCTATCCGATAATTTTCGCACTGAATGTACACAGGTAGAATTTGACAGGTTTAATGGACGACTTTTATCATTTTTTTTTAATTCGTAAAAATAAAACAAAAACGTATATGTTCTATTTTATTATGGATTAAAAGGTTGGTATCTTTTTTGTGTTTTATACAGATTGGCAAGACTTATGAACTCATTCCCAAAAGTGAGGTTGTTTTGGGCAGTGAACAATAAACTCAGCTTTGTTGTTGTACTATTTTTAGATTGATGATAAATATCTTACCTTACTATGCAACAATGAAGAGGATATGGCCATCAGTATGACGTTCTTAGCATCATTTACAAGCCACAGAAAATAGTTCGCCAGCATCCAACACGACTCCTGGCGCACAAATTGAAAATGTGAACTAAAAATCACCTCCAAAAACGAAACCCACATGGCAGCACAATCAAACAGCACGTACGAACAGTGCAACACCACGAATGGTCCGTAAATACGGCTCAGGTTGTAGTTTACCAACACTGCTATACGATCGATTTGCTTCACGTAGGTGACCAAACACGCGAATTCGTTACGGCGTGAACGCAGAACGTTCATCAAACAATCGAGATAAACGCACAAACTCATCTGCACCGTACAACAAACGATGATGGCCAAATCTATGCAAAAGTTACTATACAGCAATACCAGCACCACGGAGTACATCGCAAAGAAGGCATCATATTTCCAGTAATCAATTGCAAATAAAAAATTTAACACTACCGCGTACAAGAAGATGGACCATAGCGTTAATGCCTTCAGGACACGCGCAACACCACCATAGGCACAACGTTGCTGAAACACCATCTCCAGCTCATGCTCAATATCCAACACGCCATTCAACAGCTTCAACTGCACATCCCTACAAAAGTACCCTTGCCAGGACAAGTGCAAAAACAGCAGCACAATCGTCAGGTTGCTCACGAAATAAGTGCCCATGTTGAAGAAGCTTTCCTTCTGGAAACGCACTGTCATGTCTCCTCTGGTGCGGGCAAGTATGTACACCCCACTGGCAAGTATGAGCGCGATCCGTACCAAAAACTTTACCGTCACCGACTCGACATTGACGAAACGACCAGTTTCTTTTGGTCCACGGTACTCCACGTAGCAGAAACCCATCCTATTGGCGCGCGATAGACTCACTTGCATGAGTTCGGCAAACGAACACGCCATGGTTGGTGCTGACAAGCTAATGAAATAGGTGTAATAATCTAACCTGTTGCTGTAATTTATTAGCCCAACTCCTTCTCAACCCACTCCACAAACACATCATGCATTAATAATTACCAGCAACGACGGGCGTTCCCCGTGCTACCAAACAATTCACTTCCACAGAATTATGGTGAGCGCAAATGTTTTATTCCTACACTGTCGAGTGTATCGTACATGTACTGCGATAATTTCTTACCTTCCGCTTCAAACTCTCGCTCAGCAGCATAAAGATCACCAGCTTCTTGCAGTCAACTAATAACCACAACAACCCCAACGCCAGTACCACTAAATCTCGGAAGTCTGCAACGGTGCCACTCCCACTGAACGCGTTCCATAAGTCGACCATCTTCACCGCGCACTGCAGCACGAGCATGGAAATGAACAGCACCACAATCGGACCGCAGTACACACTCAAACCCTTCCGGACGTCGATGGAAATTCGGTTGTACACGGTGACAAAGCGCGGCACAGCCTGCTCCACCGGAGAAGCACGGTTAGCGGGAGGATCTTTTGTCTCCCGGAGCAGTAGCTCAGTGGCGCTCGCCAGCTGAGCAATGCCAACGAGCATAACGACACAGCACAGCCCGAATATCCACTCGAGCCACATATCTAACACCAAGTAGATCCATATCGATAGTAGGATGTGCGTAAAGTTGTCGTTCGGCCAGCACGCTATCGCGAAGCACCAGTAAAAGACAAC
>JXWZ01014222.1:0-12029 GCA_000956215.1 Anopheles farauti No. 4 | reverse complement strand
CACACACACACACACAACGCTTTGGGAGCTTTTGGTAACTTTTTTTCTTTCCCTTTTTTCGCGACATCGGGCGAAACTTGCGAATTTGGTGTTGTTATGTATCGGATTGGGTGGTGGTGGAGGTGGCGAAGTTTCTGGCACAAAACACAACTTTGCGATCTTGCTTGCGAATATTTCTTGGTCGGTGTGTGTGTGTGACTTATTTTTTTTTTCGTCGATTTTCCGAACCGTAACATGGTGCCAATAGACTGGCGGTCCCGCACTGGAACGGACGGGGGAAAAGTTAAACAAAACAAGCAGATTCGAACATTTGTTCTGAGGAATTGCTTGTGGATTTTTTGTTTTCTTTCGTGTGACGTCAGTGACGTCGATCGATACTGCGGTGGGGTTTTAATTAGCTACTGATTGCATCGTTGTACAGGGGGTCAATTGAATGATTGCTATTAATTGCTTTTTTTTAGCTTCATTTTTTTTAAACAACGTTATGAAAACCGCGCATGTAAAATCATGTACATGTTGGAAAATAAATTATAAACAAATACTGTTTTTTTATACAGTTTCTTTTTTTGACGTTGATAACACTTAATTCAAAGAAAATAATAAAAATAATTTTAAATTTACACCAATTAAGAACAGTTTCAACCAATTTAGTTTCAACAGAACAGTTTCAACCAATTTAGCAGCTTAAAAACCTTGCAACCACTGAACAATTAATATTATCTTTGTTTTTATAGATATGTACATAAAGCTTCCAAATGGTTGCATAATACATCTTAAGCTTAATCCGCCCGAGTGTACGTAATTTAGAACCGCATGGAACACTAAACCTCTACGACATGCGTTCCTTTGACCATAAACAAGTTTTTTCTATCGATAAATGACATTCTATCAGCATGAAGGTTGCAAAAATTGCGAAAATACAAATAAACTCGAATCGGCCTGCATTTTTCGAAAAGGCTTCTCGCTTTAAAAAAGAACTATTTAAAAAAAACTCTAATCATTGACAGCATCTACACATAACACATACATTAATATGCCAATTTTCTGGTGGTGCCACCAAAAGGTTGGTGAATCATTTTTAAATCATTCCATTGACATCAACCTTATTTAAGAATTTCAATTTTTTCACCTAACGCCTTATTTGAATGCACATTATCGAACAATTTTCGTAAGCATTTTCATACAAAAAAATAAGTTTTATAAAAATACGCACAACCTGTGTCTCTTAGCTGACAAATTATTGTATCTAGTTTTGTATGTTTCTTTCTAGTACTAATGTGAACTTATTGATGCATTTATATGATTTTATATTTACCATAACAATATAGCATTGAATAATTGAACATATTTGCCAAACCGGTTGAACTGGTGATCATGAGGATATATTATCTCCTTCCCTTAACATGACGTTCTCCACTGGACGTTATGGATCGTTTATATAATCCCACACAACTTTCAACTGTAAAGGTCATCAACTTTTTCCTTTTTCCTTCATTTCCGACTGCGAAAAGCGCACGCAGCGAGCAAAACTTTATTTATGAACCGTTTTCCGTGCCGCCAGCAAAGATCGCTTCCGATTCTGCGGCTCGTGGCAACACGCTTCACTGGTCGGCTGCTGCAAATAAGTGCGTCCCTACAATTTGCGCACCATCGGGCTCGACGTAGCAAAAATAGGCGCGATAGAGTGGAAGAAAAATGTCGGTAAAAACTTTTCCATTCAATCGCACCCCGTAGCGATGTTTGGGCCCCATATATCGAACCGAAACAGACCGAGCTGGTGGTGGCGGTAAACGCATTCCTTTCCTTTTCAGGAGAGCAGTGGCCTCGACACAAAAATAGGCAGTAGTGCCACGAATTTGAAGTTCAATTCACACCAACAAGGAACGTAATTGGGTTTCTAATGGGAACCGTTCGTGCATTAAACTTCGTCCCACGGAGGGCTGACCGGGAGTTTTCTGGCGGGGGCCAGAAGTTTCCCTGCCGGTATAGCTTACAGCGAAAGCGAAACGAAAGAAACGTGAAACAAAAATGACACAACCCTAGGTGAAGTGAAAGCGATAACTTTAATATTCACTTCCGCTGTAAATTGGGCGAACGCATCGGGTTTTCCACCAGCGGCCTGGCAAGTAGGTCGGTTTTTTTTTTTTTTTTTTTTTGGTAAGCGGAGGGAAAGAGGTCATGGGATAAAAGTTTTTAATACAACTCTCGCCAGCGTTCACACGCTTCCTTTTGCTACTGCTGAGCAAACTGCAAGCGCAACACTGATAAGGCGCTGGGTGAAAAGCGAAACGAAGCAGCGAACCAACAACAAAAAAAAGTGATCTAAAATTGCAGCCAAAGTTATTTTACACCCTGCCCGGCCCATCCTGACCCAGACCTATTTCCGGCCCGTCCCGGACCCATTACTGCTGGCGGTTTGGATCGGTCTTATTTTATGATTCGTTTGTTATTTCCTTCCCATTTTGCTTCTCTTCGGTGGTCGATGGGGCCGCTGGGAGGCTTCAGGGAGGCGTGTTTGGTACGTGACGGGTTGAAACATGGCAAACGGATGATTTTGCCCGGTAAAGCAAACCGGGAACCACAAGTGCTGTGGGAAGATTGGAAACTTTGTACAACGGTGCAATGCTCCTTCCCTGCCGGTGAGCTTCCCAAGCAGCATCACCCACCAGTGGGCCAGTGTAACTCTCCCGCAGCGCATTTTTGACAGGCCAGGAAATTGTTATACGTTCCCAGCGCACGAAATTCTTTCCGTGCTTGCATGTGTGTGTGTGTGTGATGACCCGCGATGGAAACGGATGTGAGAAAATGAATTTCATTAATGCATTTATGACGTTGGAGAGATGTGATGCGAGTGCGGAGAAGGACGATTGCTCATTGCTTAAGAAGGGAACCTCCCGCCACGAAGTGTGTTAGTTTCGATATGCTGTATCACTAGTTATTTTAACCTTTCAATTCAATTCAAAGGTTGTCGCTTGAATCATCATTTTTGCATTAATTGAGAAACATTTTGTGAACTGACTGTAGAAAAGCAATGGATTGCCTCAATTTGGTTCGTTTCACATTGATTCCAGCTAAGTTCCGGCATAATTTTGACGATGTCAAACATAATAAAAAACTGCAAACAAAATTTTTCTCCGTTTTTTTCAACTTCAATTGTTGTATTATTACATCAAGTCATGATAACGCTACAAACAAGTAAAAAAGTTTCATACAAATTTCTTTAACATGACTTGACTTTAATATGACTTTAACATTACAAATAAACATTGATTCCAATTGTTTGGTAATTAAGACACGCTTATGAAGTTCAATACGAAATTTTATTAACGTGGATTGGCAACTTTGCCAACAAAAATTATAGCACTGAATTCCAGTGTGTGTATTCACTGTGAATAAAATCGGAGCGATTATATTAAATCGCTTAAATAAGCTCAATTCAATATTCTTTGTTGATGCAAGAGAACAGTATAAATTTTTATTCGAACATATTATACATCTATTTTTGCTCGTTAAATATCATCGCACAAGAGGGGTCTATTTTACACTATTTAAAAATACCGTTTGCACGAATGAAGTACCAATGACATTTTCCCCTCCAAGAGAACCGGGATAGCTGTCCCGTGACCATGAGCTACGCACAAAAACGAAAAAATCCGCTAAGGACAAGCGAGAAGGAAAGAACAAACTGACACATATGAAGTGAAACAACACAAAAAAAGAACATTTTCACACCATCGTCCTACGATTCGAGCTCAAGGACCCGCGCTGGCGCTGTCAATCATCTCGCATCGATCACGGCTGCCGCTCATCCATCTTTCCCTTGCTGCAGAAAAATAAACCACATCGTGCCTGCCACTGTCACCGTTGTAAAGCAAACCGGGTCAGGAGGGGGGAGAGGGGAGAGGGAGAGGAGTTGATGACAGTATGGAAAATCAGGTCGCAAGGGTCAGTGGTTTAACCTTCTGGTTAAGAGCGCAAAGTTTGTTCTTCTCTCGTTTCGCGCGCGAACACTCTGCGCCTTCTACCACCACCAGGCGGTGGAAAGTTGGTACGCCGATGTTCAATGATTTATGTCCCATCTAACCCCCTCCCCGCACTCCATCAACCGCTCCAAAGGGTCCACGCCACGGTTCGATGCACGGTGTCATCTTCAGGAGTGCACTTTATTTCCAACCCATCAACCGGTGGGCGGTGGATGCGGGGTGAAAAATGCATTAAGCATTCATTTGCCACTCGCATATTTTTATGCGCATGCAGGGTGGAAAATTAATCTCTTCCAGCCGAATGCGGTTCAGCCGCTGTGTGGGAGCAGTGCTTTATTCTCGTTTTGTTTGTTTTTTTTTTCTTTTACCACTCACATTTTTAACGCTAGCACTTTGGTCGATTATTTTCGTTAGCACCGTCTCTAGGGGCAGGGGTAAAGGCAAAATGACCAACCATAATGCGGCCATCGACCGGTACCACATTCAACGTGTCACACTTGGCGCTTGTCCGGATTTTCGGGTGCAGTTTCCAACTTGGCGGTCGTTTTCGTTTCGTCAAAACCTTTGCGACCCTTTTAGCAGCGAAGGGATGATGTGAGAAAATAGATTACATTTAGTGTAAATAAATGGTGTTTTTATTATTTCGGTAATGGTGGGTGGGGTGTGTCTCGCAAGGCAGAAACTTTTCCTAATGCTTGCTGAGTCAATTTTTTTATGGGCAAACACTTTATGCACAAAGTGCACCTCCTCCGTGGAACGCCGTTCGCATTCATTGAGATGTAATCTTTAACAGTTCAGCGGTTTTAAAACAGCATAAGTTCAACGAACGAAACCATACGCTGCTGTAAAACCCTCCAGGGAGTATACTGTAGCAGCGGCAGAAAGAAAGCTTCCACCTTCAATATCTACACCGCCAGCAGCCTGTTTCCGTTTCCAATAGCGATCGGAAACCGAACGGACGGGAAATTCTGTATACAAAGAACGTGTCCTCCCCTCGCCACAACCTACGCCTCCCAGATTGCGTTGTGTATCCATTTTTGTTATGCCTTGCGTCTTTGAAACCGTTCTCGTGCTTCTTTCGTACCACGGTGAAGCTTAAGCCTCTCCATCGAAGAAAATGCTGAGCGTATGCAATAAATTTTCATTTGTTGAATTATGTAAAGTTAAGCTCAACACCAACCCAACCAACATATACGAACAGCAGGGAGGAGCATTGGTGTTTGGCGGTAAACCGCATACCGCCCTACCGTTTCATTTGATGTTTATGATGCTTTAGTAGCGCTCCCGGAGCTTTTGTTTCGATTGATTTTTTTTATTTTTCCATTTTCCCATTTTGTTTTTTTTTATTATTTTTTCATGCCACGCCCGCAGCGCTTCTGTGCTTGACACTTTAAATTTTTGTGCCGCTATTTAAAACCGTCGTATCCAAGGCAACGGGCAAATGCTGTACAGCACTTAACACATCTTTCTGCTTTATGTCCTGGTGCTGGTGGGAAAAAGGCACTCGAAATAATGACGATCATTGACCGTTTCGGTGCCGCTCTCGAGAGCAGCGTGTGGCATTTATCTTGATATTTTTTTTTTTAATGTGTCATCTTGTTTTACATAGTGCATTGTGTATGTGTGTGTGTGTTTTGCCAAATGCTGTCACGTTTGATTCGGGTTTCTCGACCGTAATGAACAATGCTTTAAATGATTGGTTCACTTTTGTGTGTGTCAAATCATGTGAGTAAATTATAATAATAAATTTATTTACACCAGATGACTTGAAGAAACTCGATGCTCTATTATGTTGTCATGCATTTTAGCCATATTATTTTAAAAAACAATTTAACTTTTTTACAATAGCCACTTACTCGACCGCAGAGTTTGAACAGGACGGGCGAAAAAATAAAACCTTAGTAATTATTAGTATAATGTTTGTTGAGAAATTTGCATGCAAAAGAACTGATTCATCAACATAGCGCCAATAAGTATGCAAAATACATTTGGCTTACTCTTGTCATTTTAAGTTTGTTTTCAAACAGCTTAAAAGTTTTTGAAAATTTATATAATTTGTTTTTTCGTTCGAAGTTTTTAGGTATTTTGAGCTATTTTAAAATGAAAAAATCGCAAATATTATTAATTGTAGCATTACGTGTTGGAAGCAATTTTGATGTTCTTGAAATTTCAATTCCCAACTGTGCAACGTTTTGAAAACCTATTGAAATATCTTTGCAAACAATGGCAACTAATTCTACTACAACCTTCCCGCACATTTTGGATAGAGTTCACTTCAAAGTCTTATCTGCCATGTCGCAAACTTAATGTACGGTGCGAGCTCCCGTTGTAAATTGCGAGTCCGTGAGTAAAATCATGACTAGCCCGTAACCGGTTGGTCCCTTGCGTACCGCACACCAAACCAGAAAGTCACGTCAATGAAACGTGAACGAATTGCAGCGGTCAGGTCAATGTAACCGCGCTCACGTTCACGTCCATTCGTTGGCCGCATGGTCAGCGGATGGGCGCGGAAGGATAACTGGCTGGAATTATCTCTCTATCGTTCGGCGGAGGGGAAAACTCATCGGACGTGCGCCGGAAAACTATTGTGTACGGGTGGGAGCTGAGAAAGGGTGCGTGGAGCGTGTAGAGCTTCCGGAACACTCCATCTCGTCCGCTCGATCTCCGGGGAGGCTAACTCATAATTTACCGAAAGTTTAGCGTCTTTGAGTTTTTGTCAAAGCGGCAAAAGTTTTCGTGCACGATTTAATTTGCTCCGACTGACTTTTTCCGGTGCAACCGACCACAGCCCACACGCTCCTCAATTCATCCCGTAAATTACTCTGTAGTTTTCTGTTCTGCAAGTGTGTGTAGAATGTGTGTTTTGTAAGCGAACAAACACGCCCACACGCAAACATACACTGGCGTCTGCTGTCTGTGCGCATAGTTTGTTGTAATTGATTTACTTTGCCTGTGCACCCGGGATGCACGGTAAAAAGTTATTTAATTGCTTTTAAACCCATTTTAAAACCCGACGATCCGGACACTCGCAAAAGCGGGAGCCACAAAATGAGGTATGTGGAAGAAACATTTCGACTTAGAAGCGGTTCGATGCGTCTGCCGGAAAAAGTAGCATGCTTTGATCCATACAACACATAACAACAAACAAATGAGAAAAACGGTGTCGAGATGACAAAATTACTTACAAAACTACTGCGCTTACTACAGTAGGATTTGTGCGTTTTCTGAGCTCTTGAGTAACTCCCGTAAGTCCTGAACTGACAGTTACAGGTAGTTTACATTTATTGCGACCTCAAGAATCACTCCATTTCGCATCCGCGTGCGCACAAAAAATTACTTATGAAAGGTGAGCATAAAGTACCATTGACATATTCCGAAGGCAGCAACAAGAATTCAGTTTTAAGCAATTTCCCCCGTCACACGTCCTCGTGGCAGGAAACTTACACGTTACAGTAGCATGTTTGCGGTAAAAAACTTTTTAATTTTTTTTCCAATGCCGTGGTTTATTTTGCCACATGCCTGCAGGGGAGAATATTGCGGCGAAGGAATATTTCAAACAAAAAATTCCCTCAAGAAAGTTTCCACAAAAACCCCGGTGTAATATGTAAACGTGTTAAGCAAAGGGGTTATAGTATGTGTGTGTATATGTGTGTGGGAGAGTGTAATAGCAACAGTAGCACGAGCTGAGGTCAGGTTAACCTTTTATGTAAATTTCTGCACCATCCATGCTGCGACGGTCCTCGAGTGGGACAAAAAAGGGATAAATAAAGAATAAAAAAAAAACAAACCAAAACAGGAACAACTCTATTCGCCAGCCAATGCTCGGTTTTACTTTTCTTTATTATTATTTTGGTCAAGTTATGGTCCCGGTGGGGTGTGCGTTGCCACCAGCACCAAAAAAAAAACCCGCCTATAACTATACCCACACACGACAAAAGGTTCAGCCCGGGGATTTCTTGGTGCCAACCTGCGGATAAACATTGCTTATGAGCCATACGGTGCTGACACGGTGCTGATTCAAGCAGCCACACCTTTTGCGAGGAAGCGAGCGGGTTAAAAATGGAATAAAAACCCAATAAGTTCAAAAGTGTCGTCGCCCACACATACGCACGCGGTACGGCGAGAAGGTTGACATGTTTACGACGCACCTTTGCAGAAAAACTCACACCTTTGAAATTCAATCAATTTTGCCCAGCCCCAGTGTACGACCCCAGTCGCTGCAGGCGCAACCAAGGGACAACAACGCAAGTTGATTGCTTAAATCATATCTCTTTACACGTGATTTAGTTTGTTTAAGGAAACGCGCAAAAAATCGTTCTTTGCAAAGCAAAGCAAAGGAAAAACGTACGACAATACTATTGCTTCTACTAGCTGAAGAAAAATTCCAATGAAATCAATCTTCATCAAAGCATGCTTTGTACCTACGAACCTTTGCAGTCGGTAGTAGATAAATGAACTAAAAAAAAAATCTACCTGGACACGCTGGACCAGTGGACACTAGGGGTTAGAAACACCTTTGTTTACAAAACCGTGTTGTGTGCGTATTTTCGGGCAGTGGTAGCAAGTTGAGCGTGTGTTGACATCAAATTGATGAATGCTGTCAATGGCTTCAGACCGCACCGGTAAAACCGGTTCTACTGTGCCCTAGCCGAATGTGTAGGGTTGGTTAGCTGGTGTGATGGATTTGCTTTTCGGTTTCGCTGGGATGATGAATGATGGCGACGAGGTCAAAGTTTGCTGGCCGATAAATAGGGTTAACACGAAGGTGACTTATCCTCTGACCAGAGAAAGCTATCAAGGTGGAAACTTTCCCTTGTGGGGTAAAGATTGACAGTGGGAGTGAAAGTTTTGACGAATATAAATTGTGTAATGTTTTTAATAAAATTCGAATGCCATACTAATAGTGTCCACAATATAGATCCAAGCAATATAAAAAAAACTTAAAGTTATTAAAATATGAAAATTGATTGATTAAACAAATAACCACACTTATTGCATTACTTGGAGCTGTTTTGAAAATTACTCTATGTTTTAGTTTGTTTAACAAAATCGCAGTAATATTGTAGAAAAGTTTAACACCACAATTTGTTCTAAAGTGCTACTGTTTACTCTGATTCCTGTTAATTTTTGTAAGGTGTTAACAATATTAAGGGTTCAAGAACAAATACACCTTTCGTGGAATAAGTATTAAGTCAATTCCGAATACGTTATCACAATGGCACTAATCCATCGAAATTGTCTTAGTTCGCGGGAAACAGCTGCGATATTTTTAAATAAGCAAACTTTTTGGGGAGGGCAATTAGTACGAAAAGGAAGGATACAATTTAGGGTATTTTTAAATAATCGCTAGTTTTATCGTCTTTTTTCTAGTTAATTATCATTTACTAACATAAAGATATCAAATTTTCTATAGCAACCTTTGGAAGCTTTGGAAATGTTTTTATTCAGCTTGGTAATAAATCATAAATCATCTGTCTTTCTGAACGCGTTTGATAATTACGCTAGTCAAGCCCGGTTATAAAAGCTTTGTTTAAATTGCAACTAATTGCTTGGTTAAGCGGTTTTTTTGCGATCAACGCGTTCCTCACAGGCGTACACCCAATACGCAATCCGACATCACGACACAGAGTAGTTTTTAAAAATTGAAGGCTACGAGAAGGTTGAAGAAATACTAATTATTGATAAATTACATGAGTCACAAGTTAAAGAGTCCTTTTATTACCTTTTCAATTCAATTAAAATACAGAATTTCTGCAGAGTAAAACATCGATCGAACGCTGTCCATTGCAATGCTTGACCATTACGGCATTCGCAAGTGAATTTAAACGAATGTATCCGACAGGCTGCAAAAACGATGTTATCCATCCATCGCGAAACCACCGACGGGATGGAATGTAAATCAAGCATTCATTCCTGTGCTATTTTCCATATCGGGAGGATGGCATCCCGCATGAGCTGGCTGAAACTCTCAATAGATGCACTTGAGTTAAACGGCACAGAAATAAACCTACACGTTGCATGCGTCGCGCATTGTTCGCCCACACGTTCAGCCAGAATGTACCGACCGAGTTTTTTTTTTATGCGATGACTTTAAGAGATTACTCTCGAGATTTCGTGCATAAACTTTTTGTGTCCCAGTCAGCGTTTGCGGTTTTTGTCATTCCGATCGTTTATATCCGTTCCGACGAGCATGGTGAGCACAATTTCCATGACAATAAATCACACAGCCGGACACCGATGACAGGCGGATTGTCAAATCAAATTTTTTGACAATCTCTGCATAACCAACCGACTGTTTGTTTCATCGTACGTGTGCACCTCACCAAAACTAAAACCCCTGAATTCAGCGCACAACCCTCGAAATCTATCTGCAGCCGATGTGCTAATCTTACTGCGTTCTACATATCGCTTTCTCTTTTTCTCTCTCTTTCTATCGTTGCAGGTGAAAAGCCAGCCGCAATGCAACATCCGAACAAGAGTCCGACGGCCACGTCCGGAGCCGGTACGTTGCTGTCAACGACCGCATATCGCTGCGGTTGGCTGCGGCTCCCGGCCCGGTTCGGTTGCTGTCTGGTGACGCTGCTCACCCTGCTGCCGGCCAGCGTCGGTCTGAGCCTGACGCACCTGGTGCAGCTGGAACCCCGTCCAGGGGACGGTCCGAGGCCTCCAAACGGTGCACGACGACGGCACGAGCCTTACCACGAACCGCCGCCCGTCCGACGAACGCAAACTCCGCTCTGTATACTAACCGCTTCCCTTCTGCTCTCCGTGAAGACTATTTTCAGCAAAAGTATTAAATTGTTCGATGTAGTTTAAAACGGGCCCGCCCCGTCCGGGACGTCCAGCGACATGGGTATAAATATTTTGTACAGGTTTTCTAGCATTAAAAAGGTTTAGGCGTTAGATCTTTACTGGCCGGCAGGAGGGCAATTAAGGGATTGTGGTTTGTGGGGACAGGAGAGATAAGCAAACTTCGGAAGTACAACACACCGCCCATTCAGGAAACCGGGTGCGTTTTGTTTGGGCAGGCAAATAGGACACGTACACGAAACCTCGAATGCCTCCGGTGGCACTCTGGTGGCTTTTGCATGCGTTCAGTTAAAAAGGTTGTCTTCCACCTTCGTTTACTTGGCCCACGTGTAGCTAACTTGGCCGGGATCTCTGCAGGAAACTATGCTGCATCTGCTGCAGTGCTAACAATCGCAAAATAACAAAAAAAAACATCCGCAGAGAATCAATCATCCCGATCATTAGCAAGACAAACACATTCCGATATCGTTCCAAAATCAATCATGCCGGTTTGGGATTGCGATTCACTTCTGCAAGCGTTCTTGTGAAACGCAGCGGCTCTTAATAGCGGTTTGTTCGAACTTTCCTTCCAACCCGGCAAACAAATCTAGTCGAACAAGACCTTCGAAACCGATCGCTCTAAATGATGGTGCTTTTCCCGTGGACGGCACTGGGGAGGCTAGCCACTGCACAGCGGATAAAAGTATTTACGATGAAATATTGATTAAACAAACGGAGCTCCCGGTCCGTTTCGGCGAAGTAAATCTTGCACCGGACGGGGGATGGGATTGCTTAAGTTTCTTTTTTTTTTTTTTTTTGCATTCACCACAACTTCCTCGGGCGATTTCATTTCACGATTTGGCATCTGCTTTCGGTTGTGCGGTGGGGTAAAGCTTGCATTCTATTTTCTTCGACTTACTTTGCGCTCGCTTTCACGGCTACGGCAGTAGCGGCGGTTGCGCAAAAGCTTCTGGCTTGAGCGAGGGATCATTTGCAGAGCAAATGGAGGCAAATTAACAGTCGGCGCTAAGAACCGACAGACTACAGTGTTTGATGCACCACTTTCTTGTTAGAATATTTAAAAGATTTAAAAGCGGTCGGGAAAAGTGCATCGCTTTTGGATTAGCTATTCCTCTACGAGCTGTGCGATCGCTCCGCACTCAATTTTAATGAATCCACCATGCGACCCTGTTGGTATGTAGAGGAATTCGACATTTTGAAAATTGTGCTCACGACTAGAATCATACAAAATATTTC
>JXWZ01014218.1:0-42521 GCA_000956215.1 Anopheles farauti No. 4 | reverse complement strand
GTCAGCAATTGTTTGGAACCAGCAGTGAGTCATAAACTAGCGATTGCTGCGATGCGGTAGTGATTTACTGTCATTAGAACCAGCAGAATATCACCGGATCGACAGTCATTTCCGTTTCACCCCGTATAAAAAAAACAGATCGCAGAACAGAACAGAAGATCGCTGATATGAAATTACAGCGGTTAGGTGAACAGCTGAAACAGTGAACGCAAAGTACACATTTTTCTCAGCAAAATTCTGTACTGTTCAGTCCCATTTTTTTTTACTCCCAAAACGTTAATTTCTACCTGTATTTTTTTTCTTTCCTTTACACCTTTGGATGCTTCTTTCCCTTCTGCAATGATTGTGCGATCACGTTCGTACGAACGAAATGCCGTCGAAAGGAAACTGGACGAAAATCGCGCTCAAGTAAACAAGACATGCACAAGCGATGCTAGGGTGACTGATTTTTCGCATAAAAAATTGTAAATAATACCAGCTGGGCAGAGGGTAACAGACGCGGGCGAACGCACACACACAAACCTATTCACCTGCTGTTGCTATGGCATTGAAACGTGAGCCGAAAGGTGTGTGTGAGTTCATGTTTCCCACCCTAAATCATCGTGATGCGAAGAGGATGATGTTTTCGTTTCGTCTCATACAACGCCATCAAACGATGGCAGACTTTCTGGTTTTCCTCTTCTTCCACGGTTGTTTGTTCGCTTTGTTCGCGGTCAACGCGATAAGAATAAAGGCCGACAAGAGCGTCGGGGAGTACCGAATTTCGCTGTTTCGGGTTGCGGCCAACGGCCAAATTTGCGGACAACTTATGTGTTTGTGTATTCGATTGGGAGCCGTTAAATAAAACCCTAGCCCGGAACGGGTTCAGGGCTATCACACAGGCAAGCCATTTTGTAAATTTCGCTTTGTTTAAGCCGTCTTCCTGGTCAGCTTCTACTTTTTCCAACTGACCCAGAAAAACAGATTCGTCGTCCAGCTGTTGTGACCGTGGTGATAATGAAATTGCGCGTCCCGTGCTGTCCATTACGGATGCGAAAACGATATACATACATCGCGTAATATGATGTTGTACGAGTCAGTTCCTCCATCGCCTTTTTTACCCAACGCACCTACGAATGGCGTCATTTGTTGCCCCGCGGGCGAAAGTGTGTATATTTGCGTCGTATCGATCATTTCCGGATCACGCAATAGCGCTGTGTTATATCAGGCTTTAAAACACGGGCATTGACGAATCGAAATATTTCTGTTCTGTGCAGTAATTGCTTGCAAATTGTAATCTAAACGTACCTTGAACGCGTTCCACTCTTCCTTCACGAGATCAAAGATGGAGACCGCATTAGCGGCCGCGACAAAACCGACGATGAGTATTAGAAACTTCATTGCGAACACTTGTTCCCGTTACGCCCCTTGACGGCTGGTAGGATTCTGTGTGGAGAAAAGTGGTACAAGATAAGTCGTGGGCAACACTGTTTATTGTTTGTCGACAAAAAGCCACGAAGATATCACTAAACTTTAAACGCAATAAAACTAACCTTATGTTGCAAAATGGCAGACACTTGCTCGAAATGACGACGCAAATCAGGGACGAGACGCGGGACAACGAAAATGAAGCACTACTTTGACACGTTCGAAACACAAGGAACAGGCACTATTATTTAGCGGGTCAGTTGCCAATAAAAAAAAATCTTTAATGGAACAAGTAATTCAACACACAACTCCACGCAGAGTTTACACGAAACAATTGTTTGATTTTTTTCTGATTTGTTTGTGTGCCCGAGTATTTATACAAAACTAGTAACAACAACTGTTTTAAAACAGCCGCTGTCAAAACATGATTCAGTGTATCCAGCTTCTACAGTAGCGGCTACCCACCGAACATAATGTCGGATTAATTATGAATTGGGCGTTTACTCGTGCTGGTATCTGTTCGGTACCGAGCCGTCCTCAACATCCGAACAGATGCTGATTTATCTCGTATTTTTGGCCATAATGACAAATCTACTTGGAATGATGATTCTGTGCTTTTTTATGAATATTTAGATAATTCAAGAACAATTGAAACTTTTTCTGTGCGTGTACGACAAGGTGGTGAACTAATCAATTTGCCGTGTTCGTTTTGTTTGCTGGGAATTTTCTTTCGAACTGAGAAACGGTTAGCTCTACCGTTTCTTGTTTTTAATTTGCTATTTACTTGAAACACAATTGTAAATACACATTCCATTGTATGACTTTCACTATTTTTTACAAAAAAAAGACCCTTCTGTTAACGCTAGTATCGCACAAAGTGCCTTTTAAGGTTATTACTCATAAATTTCTGATAAATGAATCATGCGGTGTCTGTCTCGTGTGCTAATGTAAAAGTATTTCCTTTATGATTGTGAGTTTGAACAGCTGATTTGGGATGAATAAACTCATAAACATAGCATCTTTCCACGTTTTCGTGCGATAAGGGGCTTCCGAAAACAGAGTTAAAAGGAAAGGAAGCAGTTGGTAAACAAAGTATTCCGCCGTCTGTAAAGCTCGAGATCGAGATTATGCTCTGCTACGTATTGCTACCTTTGAAAAAGGTTAGCCTCGATCATATATTGCCAAGCCATTGAAGCTTGTCCCAATTATGAATTGATCGGCGCGCAAAAGAATCTTTGCCCCGGTGGATCTTGAGAACCGGCGGAAACTGGACCACATTCCCCGTTCTGTTTACTACGCTGTCCATCAAACAACGCAACGCAATCACGACGTATCCAGGACGGATTCACGCCGCAGGGTACAAATCGGATCATTATTTCGCAAGTGTGAAACCATTGAACGTAAAGGACACCTTATCAGGACGAGTATTGATGCTGATGAACTCACCGCGGTCTTCGGGGTGGCGTCAATTGTGGCGCTTTGCTTTCGTCATCCTTCTCAATCAGCTGCTCCACTTTTTCCAACCGTTGGGTGGCTTTAAACTGGCAAAAATACAGCTTGGCTACTAAATGTCTTAATTTTATATCAATCAGTAGTTTGCAAACCTTAAGGTATTCTTAAGCTCTTCATTCTTGTTGAACTTAACAACAAGATCAACAATGTGTATCATATAAGGCTATTAGTAAACGACGTTACCAAGACTGTAAAATATGAATTAGTGTGAGACAAAATTACTTAAACGCAAAAAAACGAGTGTGCATCGTTTCATGATTAGTGAGAGACACCTAAGGGAACGAATTAATTTATTTCAGAAGAAGTTCCGGTAACTTCCTTCCGGTAACATCCTACCTCTGTAAGTTTCTTTAACCATACAAGCCACCAGTTTGCTAGCGATAATCAAGCTTGCCCCGACTGACCGAAGTTCATACAAGAACAGTGCCAGACGGAACCATTCGAAACAGACGAAACAAAAACACGTTCGTTCACCACGTGAGGCCGGATGTACGAGTGAAGATTACACAGAGTTCGTCGTTTCCGCTGTCTCGCTTATTGTTTGTACCATGGCGCATGCTTCCTTCGATGCAACTAACATTCCAAAACACCGGACGTACAACTCTGAACGATCACGCGGTGAACTTGCTCGCGCCGTGTCCTTACTGTCCTATGCCGTGTTTGACAAAATTGAAGTTTACCTATGTTCATCACAAAGATGCAGAAATAAACGCACTGTTTATCGTGTATCAAAAAAATCGTGTATTTGGACCTTTGCTATAAGTAATGATTGTTCTAAATTTTAGAGCTTACACAGAAACTAACACTCGCACACGTGTTCGTTGAAAGAAACCAGGCGGGCAGCATGCAAGCATGCATCACACCTGGCCGTGCCGCTGGAGAGCTAACCACAGCACACAGTAGAGAAAAAAAACGAAAACGCTGCTTGTGTTGGTTCAATCCTTTGCACGCGACCGACGCGGGTAACCATCTTTCGTGCTCTGAAAGGTAGCCCTGCGTAACATCCGCGCACAGGAAGCGAAAGGATTGCGGCACCATCTCGATTCGCTTTGCCGTCCCATTTTCGAGTCGAACAGGGGCTAAACACTAAATCATACCTTATAGTACATACCCAGAAGAAAGCGTTACTTTGTCTACCCTCAGGTGTTAATATAATCATAGCATCTATGGATCGTCTTAGTTGATTAAAGAAACAAAAAAAAACATAATAATAATAACGTGTTTCAGTAGGCTCTGACGCTCTCCTGCTTTAACTATGCTTGGAAACGGGATGAAGGAGGGATTATGTGGTGGGTACAGGTGATTGTGGGTAATTTCCGATGCTTTTATTCGGCGTTGGCATCCGGGTGCCGTTCGAGCAGCATGGCCACACCCTGACCACCGGCGGCACAAGCAGCAATGACTCCAAGCTGTCCATTCTCGCGCACCAGACGGTTTGCCTGAAAGAGAGAGAGAGAAAAGAACATAAGAATAATGTATTTGATTATTTCGAAACTGGCAACAATATTTTGACAAGCTTTAAATCATGGCTTGCTATGTTTGGTCATTATGGAGTGCAAAAATTGCTTCACTTACCGTATGCATGCACAAACGCACACCGGTGGCCGCGAACGGATGACCAATAGAGAGCGATCCTCCCCAGTTGTTCCACTTGGACAAATCGGGCGTACCGAACTTCTCGTTCAGTCCCAGATAGTTCTTGCAGAAGTAGTCTGAGTCGAGTGCCTTCAAGTTAGCAATGATTTGTCCCTGTGTGTGTGTTTGTAGAACAAGATTAGTAAATGACGGAGATATAATCCTTGCAGAATGCGTTCGTTCAACGTACCGCGAATGCTTCGTGAATTTCCCACGCATCAACGTCCTTCAGCGTGAGACCGGCCTTCTTCAGCAGCTTTGGGATGCCGTAGGCCGGTCCGAGCAGCAGCTGATCTATCGGATCCTGCGACACGTACAGGAAGTCGCGCAGGTACGCTTTCGGGCGCAGTCCGAGTGCCTTTGCCTTCTCCTCCGTCATCACCAGACAGGCGGACGCACCGTCCGTGAGGAAGGACGCATTCGCCGCCGTAACCGTGCCGTACGGCTTCACGAATGCCGGCTTCAGCTTGGCGAGCGATTCCTTCGTCGACACGCGAATACCGTTGTCCTTGTCGATCGTTTTATCCACGCCGGACACTTTGAACGGCACCAGGTCGGTGAAGTAGCCCTTTTCCTGGGCCTGCTTGGCGAGCGTGTGCGAACGCAGTGCGTAATCGTCCTGTTCTTGGCGGGAAGCGTTGAATGCCGCCGCCAATCGGTCGGCCGAATGGCCCATCGTCTCCCCGGACGAGAATTCGGCAACGGCCGGCAGTTCCGGTGCGAAAAAGTCAGGTCGGATGGTGGAGAGCAGCTGCAGCCGCTGGCCCATCGTTTTCGCCTTGTTTGCGCGCAACATCAGCGAGCGCATCTTGCGGCTGTGACGAATCGGGACGTCCGACATGAACTCCACACCGCCGGCAACGATACTGTCGTATGTGCCGGTCGCAATCAAACCGATGCCGGTGGTGATGGCCTGATTCGAGCTGATGCATGCCATCGTCACGGTATGGGCGGGCGTTTTGTTGCTGAAACCAGCGCTAAGGGCCGCCTCGCGGGCGATGTTGGAAGTTTTCACCTCCTGAATTACCGTACCGTACACGATGTAATCGATCACCTCCTTGTCGACATTCGTCTTACGAAGAAGGCTCCTGAAAAGACAGGCAAATCGATCGATGAGTTTTGCACACCGGAAGCGCAAGAGGCAGCACTTACAACAGCGAATGGCGAGCCAGCTCGTGGGGCATCAGCTTCGAGTAGTCCGACCCGGAAGTAAGGAAAGGTGTACGAACACCATCGACCAGCACTACATTTTTGCCGGTTTTGTCTGGCAAACGGCGCGGCTCGTAGACGGTGTTCGAAGTGCTGATGCTGCGAAGGGCTACAAAAGAAAAGCGAAAAATACATCGTTAGCACGTGCAAACATGAAGCACCTTTTCCTGGGCTTTCTAAAATAGGCCAGACAACCGTTGATAGGTGGGAGGCAGAGGCGATAAGGCTGGTTGATTTCACAGCCGGTGATCACGTTGGGTGTATAAAAATGGTGGGCAAAAACCACCGATCGAATTTAGCGATTACGGAGATAAATAATCTCTTACAAAAAAACAGGAGGCAAAACGCCGCCCCTGGATTGACCGATGTCCGGGTGGTTTTACTGATAAAGCGAGCTCATCATGTAACCGTCCCGCGGCAAGTTCGGGAAGATGATTTCAAAACAAAATCCTTCCACCATAGCTGTCCGATGACGTTGCCCAACGTGTGGTTGTGTTGGTGAGTTTCGGTGCGATGCGTTGGACTTTGGACTTTCTACTTTGGTCGGTTGACCAGCAAGGGGAAATTAAATGAATGATTTGGTCTTTTCTCTGCTAGGAAATGCAATGGTTTCCAAGTATTCTAGTGGAAAATAATGCTTAACACAATTCGTTCGAAAATTAGAGCTAATTTAAGAAGATTTCTATGAGATACATAGATTTATCATCCGGTATCAAAGTCCAACAATTTAGATGATGCGATCGAATAACGATGGAGGGTTTCTCACTTACCGGTTTTCGCCAGATTTCCCGTCAAGGATGAGGTAGATTTGGCAATGTTCACTAGATTGTAAGCCATGGTGACGATATTTTTTGCGAAAAGTATGAACTGCGGCAAATAATTAATGGAAAGTAAATTAACTTAGCGACTGGAGATGACAACTAAAACAACAAACAAATGTCACAACCAAGAAGGTCTATATATGTAGATCAGAAGGTACAGGTGACATATAATTCAATATTGTGATCGCCATTTTTAGCTGTCATTTGGATGCCAAAATGAATCATCAAATTGTCAAAACTTGTGGGAAAGCTGATGGAGATGGTTGATAATAATTAATAAATATAGTTAATTTTCTTAGTGCCAAACATGCTTAGAGAGTGATATGCATTCCGTTGTTAAGTGCAAGGTACATGTATCTCATATTTAAAAATGGAGTTACTGAAAATTATTTTTTTCCTTTTCTTATTCAAAACATCAAACCGAGGTTTTATGCAATCTGATGTTTATTTTGACTTTGGTCGTGTTTATTTTTTTATTTTTGTTTTGAAATTGTATTTTTCCCTTTGACGAAGCTTTTCCTTCGTAAATTGCCTCTAAGGGCAGCAGGATTCGGATGCTTAACATGAGTTTTTAGTTATATGAAAATGTTTGTCGAACATCCAACATCACATGGAACATTAGTAGTACTGTTAGTATTACTATTCACATCTATGATATATTATTTTTAACCAATTACACGCCTCACAAATCGAACAAGTTACACCTAATACCGGGTGAAACACAATCCGTCGCCTACATGATCTCTTTATCGCTTGATATCTTCTCTCGGTTTGAAGGGATCACTCCACACGCGCATATCTAGAACAATATAAATGGAATTGTTCAAATTACTTCGAATATAATTATCTAATTAAAAGGGTGGCGATCATACTTCCTGGCTGGATTTCTTCCTGCTTGATACCTGCTCGGTTGATTTGCTGCACTTTTTCTACAACAATGAAAAGAGACCGATTAGGATAGTATGCAATAGAAATTTTCCAGCGAGTTGCGTTTGTTTACTGTATTCCTCCGGGTGCAGCATCGGGTGAACGATGATCGGGTAGCAGGCCAGTGCTATGAATCCTACGATTCCACCAATGAGCAACGCGTAGTTCTTTCCTTTCAGAACGGTTGGTGCCATTGCTTTGAATTTCGAAACGACTACGGAAAGCGCGTTAATTTTAATTATTTGCAACCAATTGGAAATCGCTAAAACACACTTACGCGGTGTTATGCAAAACCAAAACAAAACACACGGCAATCATCAGATTCTGACATTTCTCAATCATAATGACATTTGAAACGTATGATCAGGGCTGCTTGGTTGGTTTGATTTGAAACAAATTTGAAAAACTAAATCTAATTGAAAAAATACGTTACTGAAAACCTTCGGGAAGATCACCGACTAATAATGCCACAATTCAGCGTTAGTTTAACTTATTCTTTATTCAGGACTTAAGAGATCACATTTTTGAAGCATTGCCGTGATGGGTGCGTAAGCAAGCACTCTGCGCGGTAGTAGCCTCTACCGGTGCTCTTTGCTGTTCGCCACACACTCTCGGATCTGATGCACCATCCATTGCACGCCGTCCTGCAAACCTTCCCCGGTGAGCGCGTTGCTCGAGCTGATGTGCCACGGTTTGTCTTTGATCTTCTCCAGTCCCAAACCGGCGGCAATTTTAACGCTCGACAGGGCGTCCGTGCAGTCCATTTTGTTGGCAAAGAAAAGGATCGGAACGCGCCGGTTGGCAATATCCGGATGTTGAAGTAGTATCTCCAGCTCATCTTTCACGACCACTAAAAGTGTGTGAGATAAAAAAAAAACCGTAAGCCATGTACGATAAAGTTTGTGGTCAATTGTTACCCAGGCGCATACGGTCGCTGGAGTCGATTACGAAAACTATTCCTTGGCATGATTTGAAATGATGCTCCCAGAGACTGCGGTACCTCGTGGCGCCGGACATGTCGAAGGCGGTAAAGAACACTCCCTGATCTGGAATTAAAAGATAAACTAGTTAAAGTGTCGTCAGAAAATGAAGAAAAAAGAAGCTGTTTTTGCGTCGACAGTTAAGCTAATCGGTACGATGCGATAATCTCTACTAGATGATATTATTTCCTATACGTTGAGTATCGAACAAGTGCATCTCAAGTACCGGATGTTTGAAAACATCCTGGCTTTGAAGGGGATCAGGAAGGGTGTCGCCCTTGTTGATCGCGATACGCTACTTACTTCCTACGTACGCACACATACACCGTTCCGAAGCGATTAACGTTACGTGCAAAGGAGATTGTGTCTATCATTGTGCGACTAGACCGAAAGACAATAAGTAAAAGATAATCAAGCGACCGCGCCAGCACAACCGCCAGTACTGCGTTGAATCTTGAGCGGAACGGAAGTAAGCAATAAAACAAAACGCCCGTCATGCGTATCGGAGCAATAATTCCCAACTTCCAGGCGGATTCCACCAAGGGACCAATCGATTTTTACGAATGGATCGGAGATTCGTGAGTGTGGCTTTTGCGTTCTTTTCCTCATTTAAAGTGGTTCTATTTGTATCTTGTATTTGTATCTTTTTTTTTTTCATTCCAGTTGGTGCGTTCTTTTCTCGCATCCCGCCGATTTTACGCCGGTCTGCACGACCGAGCTGGGCAGGATCGCGGTGCATCAGGAACACTTCGAGAAGCGCAACGTGAAAGTGCTGGCACATTCCGTCGATGATCTAAAGTGTCATGTGGATTGGGTCAATGTGAGATTCTAAGCGCTGGCGGTTATACTCAAAAAGTGATTAACTTTGTTTATTTGATCGACCACAGGACATCAAGTCGTACTGTCCGGATATTATCGGAAACTTCCCGTATCCAATAATCGCTGACCCGAGCCGGGATTTGGCCGTCAAGTTCGGTATGCTCGACGACAAGGACAAGGACAACGTGGAGCTGGCGCAGACGGTGCGAGCTTTGTTCATCATCAGCCCCGATAAGCGGGTCCGCCTGACGATGCATTACCCGACGTCCACGGGCCGTAATGTTGAGTATGTAGTGATCAATCTTATGATTGAATTTTTTCCCCCTGTGCCGTAATGACCCCAAACTTTTTGGCCAATCTCTGCAACGCTCTATTGCTATCTCGTTTTGCAGTGAAATTCTACGTGTAATCGACTCGCTCCAGCTAACGGATCGATTGAAGGTGATTGCAACGCCTGCTAACTGGACGGTAGGTAGCCTGCTACGAATGCAATCATGCAGTGGGATATTTTTTTATCTGTTTTGCTTGTTCGTTTTTTGTTTCACTCTCAGCCCGGAACGAAGGTCATGATTTTGCCCAGCGTTAGCGAAGACGACGCGGACAAACTCTTCCCGAATGGGATCGAGCGTGTTTCGATGCCCTCGGGCAACGTTTACGTGCGGACGACAACCGACTACAAGTAAATTCTAGCGGATGGATTGGTTGGTGTTATACTCCTCAGAACTCATACGTGACATAATAAAAAATTTTAAATTACATTACTACACAAGCAAATAAACGTTGTTTGTGTTTTCAATTGCATGGCATGCACCGAAAGCACGGTTTCGGCTTTCTTATCAGTGGAGAAAGTATCATAAATATTATTTAATATAGTTGCGGTTGGATTGTGGGACAAGAGATAAGTTGAGACGAGATTACATATTGATAGTCAGCAGCATGGGCCGATTCCAGTCAAGCCAGATCACGTCACACAAGGAAATACTTCCGGCACGTGAGGAACGTGCACTCACTTGCGTCGTCCAAGGCAAACATGTGTGTTCTGACGCTGCGCTGAGGCAGCCACTTATGAATTTAACCCATGCACGAAAACAAAGATTGATTGCCTTCAAATCGCTAGTCGGGTGGAACTGACAGGCCGACGGAACTCGACTGAGAGCTGAGATGCGGATGCTTCCACAGGGGACTGCAGTGATAAATATTCATAGCTGTTGTTTTGCCTGGGAAGCACTCTGTGTGCTTAACTGGCAGTTAGCAAATAAGGCAATGGGAGATTTAAATTGATAATTGGATTTGTTTTGCCTCACGTTTGATGACGTTCCACATCGCGTTTCCTCCTGATATCGACGTGACATTGTTCGGTTTATTACCGAAAATATATATTACAAATTTTGCTATGAAATAAAACTTCTTACGCTTCCGATCATCTTCAAAGCCAGTTCTCTTTTTACAAACAGCTTGTGCTGAGAGAACCAGCCAGCGGAATAAAGAGAATGCGAGCCTACTTCGATTCGCACCTGTTTCAAGCGCACGGTTGCTCGGTAAAATCGATATGTCCTTGATGACTTGATGAGCTTTTGTTTATGTTTCCGAAATTACTAAATAGCCTATGGCCGCGCCAACAGTTGCATGCGATGTCGATACAAGAATTGGGAGACACTTCTTGATAACTTCCGGACATACTTTCGACGTTCGTACTTACTTTCAAAACGTTCAACGCTGAAGCCAACGGTCGGTACCACAATCGATGTACGTTCGTTGGGGTTCTTGAAGTGATTCACTATCGTCGATTTGCCGCTGTTGTTCAATCCGACGACCAGGATGTTAATCTGCTCCTTTTTCAGCTTTAGCATGTTTGCTAGTTTGTCGAATAGCCCCATCGTGGCTGGCTGCTGTCCGGACGCAACCGCACGAGCGCTACCCTTGGCAAAAGTCACACTAGATGTGACGGCCGGTTTGGGATTTTCCAGAATCCCGGCTACTAGTACTTCACCAACAATGGATCAATGGAGGTAGATATTGATCACACACAGCTTACGAGCCAATGCCGAAAAAGTAACACTGTTTCCGTATTTTTTCTCTCTGTTCTTGTTCTTGACACGCATCGAAACACGCCGACGATGAGGTTGAAACGGCCAGCACTAGTGAAAGGTGAACATTTTGTTTCGATTTTCCTCTCAGCCACCGTTACGTGGATCTCGATGGATGTCGAAGTTCCCGTGGGCCGTTGATGGCAGTGCAGTTCCGTTCCATGCTGCACTTCCGCTGTTTGCTGAAGTTAGCACGGAGAAATTATTTCGACACGCACATACACGTTCGAAGTCTAGCGAGAGCTACCTGGTCAGGAGCAACCTTTAAATCGTTGCATAACACGCTGCACTGATTAGAGATATGTACATTACTGCAACGAACATTGGTTCCATCACAAAAGCTATCGCTACGGTGTGGTGAAAACGAAATAGAACAAATTTTACAAATAGAAAACTAAACTCACTACCGACAAAACTGAAATCACGGCGTAAACTAACGCAACTCCATGCAGCAAAAACAAAAGAAAACTCGTTCTTCTGATTCCTATCATTCAGAAGCCCGAGAGTGAAAGAGACTCTATCGGTGTAAGACCCATGGGCTATAACTCTAGCAGGGAGCCGCTGCATAAGTTTCAAACCGAGGTATGCAATTGTTTTGGCAACGGTTGCTAAGACGAGGGCACCAACCATCCCGTCCGTCTGTATGTACGGGCGCGTGTACCATCGGAATGACATTGATTTTTAGCTTTCTTTTTAGTACTACGATGGAATTACATTGCACTACGATGCAATTTTTACTTCGGGATGCAAGGTCTCTCGACTTTAATTGGGACTCAGGACTCTCGACTTGCCTAACTTATGACTTTCAATAAACAGTATCGTGAAGACAAAAAAGAAACGATTTTATTTCGCAACAGAATTTTGGAAACACTTCGTTTGTTTCACCTTTGGTATCTTTTATTTTTAGAGATAGTGTTTCCTCAATGTATCGCATACATGTTAAGCTAAAGAAAAAGAAAACAGTTAACGTTTAGTGACAGCAAGTTTGGCAAGAAAAAAAAACACTTGGTACTTAGATCTCCAACAATGATCGAACAGTCAGTCCGAAACATAATGTTTTGGGATGAAATTGAGATATTCTGAACTTAGGATATAATTCTAACTAAGCCTTTCTTTCATTCATTCAAATAGATAAATATGACACGATTTTAATTTTTAATAGGACGCAGAATGGTACGACACTATGTCTAAAGTGATTGTTTATTTTGAGATTTCATTTCTTGGTTTCCATCGTAATGGTATGATTTAGTACACTTTTTCCATCCTCCCGCCACGATTATCGCTCCCTTGCACCGATGGTAGCAGGGCCTGCTTACTCCAAAGCAGTTCAGTTAGTAACGCGAAGGAAGCGAAATTAATTGTATCTGTGTCTCAGCTCGATTTGAACAAAAACGGAAGAAAAAATATCAATCACAGTGCTGTGTACGGAGGAGGAGGAAAATGTGTCCGCCGGTTTGCAGGGCACCAGTGGCAGGCGAGTGCGTATGTTGCATATTACATATAAATCTGTCTCCGTAGAAATAACGTACAAATTACAAAGGCGGATGCATAGCGTGTTGGCAGACAATTGTATTCCGACGCAAAATGCAATAATAACATCCTTTGGACAATCCCATGTTTTGTTCATCGATGGATGGATTTAAATACGCGCGGGGTTTGGTTTGCTTTTTTGTTTTTTCGGTTCTACTGCGCTTCTTGTTCCTCCAGGAATCCAAAATGCTAGATAATGTAACGCTTGAAACCACTATCGGCGAAGCAAATTGTAACGGGTGACCGTCAGGTGGAAAATAAATAAATAAAATAAATTACTCTTAGCGGCTGCCTACACATACTAATGTAGATTGCACCCCGGTGCAACTTTAGTCTTAATTCTGTTCATAACAGCTAAGCCCACGTTCTCGGTCCGATACTGGGCACGACTAAGAAGCGGCCAACTACTTTGCAGCACCTAATACCTCTCTAGTCAAACTTTCCAGTGCTCAACAAATAATGCTGCTGTGCTAGCAACTACTATATTTCATGTACGCCAATGGAGTAAACTACGCGTTTGTAATGTTTAGTAATATTGTTTTTACTTTCATGCTTTGCTTTGTTTTATTTTTGGTTATCGCCTGTTCCTGTCGGCAACACGGTTACGGTTGTTAGGCTGGTGCAAAACTACAGCAATGTCGTGAAAGCGTTTCACTTCGTGTGTGGGCTAATACGGACGTGATTTAAACCGGTTCTTGCCTGATACCTCGGATCGGTTCTATTTGGCAGTCTCATCAACGCTCTAATGCTACTACTGAATTCCAGATGGCGCGATCTACAGCTTATGAGTGGTGCTGGATCGTGTACAAGCGTTACTGGTAAATCCAAACACGCTTCAAGGAACAGCATATGTATATTAAAATATCATGCTCACACATCTCTACCGGCGCTAGGTTAATGCGGCAGATACATAAGAGGGTAAAATAATACGATCAGATGAGAAACGTAAATCTGAGCTAGAGCCGCAACGTTAATTTTGTGTAGTCTCTATTTTTAACCCCTTTTCAAACGCATTTCGAACATACTGCGAGAAGTGAAATTATGCTTTTGGTTCAGCTCTAAAGCATCTACGCTCTGTGGTCCAACAATTTTAGTACACAAATTTCTACCACTATTAATTTTTCGCTAAGACTGCAAGGTGGCAAAACCAATATATTAAATGAAAACTTATTGCACAGGATCAGTTGGTTCCTTAAATACTTTCGCACCGTAATAATCCTTCAGTTGATAAATTCTCAATGCCATTAACACAACCCATCGCTCCTGGACTAGGGTATTCATGCATTATGCCTTTGCTACTATCCGATCCTTGCACGGAATGCAAAGTTAGTGAACAGGTAAACGCTATTGTGTTCTCGCTAAAGCTGCTCTATTTCGTGTCTGTGTGATTGTGTTGCTGTGAAGAATTTTGGTTATTCATCTACCAATGTATGCGTCCTTTGTTCTGATTAGCCGCAAACATATCGACAGCATTTGGAATGTATAGAACGTGTGGAGGGGGCTAGATTTCCAGACGGGGATGTACGGCAAGGAACAAAATTCAAAAATTGCCCGTCTTATTAATGTTCGTACGTAAATCGTTGTATTCGTGGCAAAGTGTTACGCCCCGGGCGAGATTATCCATACGGCAGAAAAATGAACGCGCGTTTCGTTTCAGTCAAATTTTTGTCAGTCGATTAAGCTCCTAGGAGATGAGTGAGGCACGTTGTGTTTGCCGGACACGCTTCACACACACATACACACCCCACGCACGATACTTAGTTCCTTGTTCCCACGTTTGTGATAAAATTAGCTGATACGATTGCGCTTACCGGAGGGGAACCCTACATCGTGTGGTTAGATCTAAAACAACACCGACTCGATGTCGCTGTTGTCCTCGCTGCCAGTCGCCTCGGTTGGATCGCCCATAGCGACGCGCGCATACTCGTCCGTGTCGATGCTTTTGCAGAAGTAGATGGCGTACTTTAGTTTCTCCTGCAAAACGGTCTACGTGCAGGAAAAAAAACGCATGAAAAGAAGAGCCAAATTTGTTTGTGTAAGCGTACACGATACGGCAGACCCCTTGCGCTGTTGCTTACCTTGCACGAGTAACGCGGCATTTTCAGCAGGAAGAAGCAGGTGTAGCTTTCGGGCAGGAAATGATCCGGCGGGTTGTACTTATCCAGCACCTGCAGAACAAAGTCCCGGCCTCGGAAGTCGGCGATCGTGCGCGGTAACCGGGTGCGACCCCAAACGAAGCGTAGAAACAGTGAGCGTTCCTGGTTGGTGAACTCCTCCATCACCTCCCAGAACCACTGCACGAGCGGGGAGGTTGATTCGACGCCTTTGTACGTGGCCACCGTTTTCAGCAAGCAGAGCGGGATGTCCGGCGAACCGCAGACCATCGCCTGCAGCTCGGCGGCGGAAAACAGCGACAACAGCGGGACCGGTATTACCTTCGACATCCCGTCCCGGACCGCCTTCACCTGTTCGTCGAACTCGTGGATGCGATAGTTGAGTGCGAGCTTAACGTACTCGTTGCGATTTTCGGGCGTTATTTTCGTGTATCTGTGCGGCGGAAAGCGAAGGGAATGCGGTGTTAAACGTCAGAATACGCACTTGTAACGTAATACTTACTTGGTAGACAGTGGAACTTCGTGGCCTTTGGCAGAGGGAGTAGAGAACGGCAGCTCGATCGAGGCGAAAACTTTCGGATCGCTTTCGACATCCCGGATGTACAGCAATCCAGTGATGTAGTCTCGATCCACCTCCGTCAGGTCCGATGGACGTAACGTTTCGCCGCACAGTTGACGCCACACTGGTTCCGCGAGACTAGCGTGATACGAATACGGAAAAGGATTACTTTAAGGCCGCTCCATTCGGTACAGTTTTAGGTACTTACTTCAAACTCAAAGGTGATCCAGTGCGTACGGCGATGCCCATCAGCACACCGAGAAACCGGAACATGTTCATATGCAAAACGGACGTAAGCGTCGGATCGAGCAGGAAACAATCCCTGTTCGCACCGGCCTCACCACGCCCGTTCGGTGTTTGGATCAGCAGCGGTACGCTGCCATTCTGCAGCTCGTCGCACATCTCTGCAATCGACTCACTGAACCCACCGCCACAGTCGTCCACACTTTCACCGACAAACTTCACCTTCCACACGCGGTGCGGCATCGACAGGGCCTCCTGCGTGAGCAGCGGCAACTTCTGCACCATCTGCCCGAACACGCTCTTCATTCCGTCGACACCAGCCAACCCATTACCGGAGCGCATACGCGACCGTTTCACCTGGATCCGGTTCAGCTCGATCACGGGACCGTGCGGTTTATCGCGCACCATCGTCGTCTGGATGACCTTCCGGAAGCCGGTCTCCTTGATCGAGTACACGAGTACATCCTTTAGCGAGGCGAGCGATAGTGGGCCCGCAATCGGCAGCATTGCCAGGCACGGACACAGCAGCTCGGAGAAATGGTGTAGCAGAACGAGCCGAGCGTGCAGCACCTCCGGTGCAATGTCACGCACCAAATCGTACTCGAGCGGTGGTGATGGAGGTGGCCGGACCGCTTCGCTCAATTGATACGTGGAGAGGGCGAGTGTGTGAGCCGACCCACAGATCACCTTCACGATATGCTTGCCTTGCAGCGACTGTACTAAACGTGGACGCTGTATCGCCGTCACCGTTCCATCGCCCAACTGGCCCTCGTCGTTATCGCCCCAGGTGAACACTTCGCCGCCGTCACTACACGCCACACAATGCAACGATCCGGTCGCTATCGAGATGATCTTTTTGCCCTGCAACGCGGCCACCTTCTTCGGGCGCCGCACGTGATCCGTGTTGCCGTGACCCAGCCGGTGGTAGTCACCCTTACCCCACGTATACACACTGCCCGAGCGCGTCAGGGCGACCGAAAACTGCGAACCACACTCTACCTTCGTCACACCAAGCCCCGCGAGACTTTCGATCTTCATCGGTACCTTGCATCCGTCCGAACCGCCGCGCCCAAGCTTGCCGTAATCTCCATCGCCCCAGCTCCACACGTTATCGTCGTCCGTGATGCACAGTGTCTGTGCGTCGCCCGATCCACACGCAATATCAATTGCCCGATAGCCGAGTAACGCCTCCACCAGCTTCGGTTGCAGCTGATCCTCCGAGTCACCGTGACCCAACCGCCCGTAGCGACCCTTGCCCCACGTCAAAACGTGCCCCTGGATCGTGATACAAGCGGAATGCGCACTGCCACACGCAATATCCACCACACCGATGCCGGACAATGCCTCGATCAACTTCGGCCGATCGTAGCTGTCCCGGTTGCCGTGTCCCAGCTTACCGTCTTCGCCCTCACCCCACGAGAACACTTCCCCGTCGGACGACAGTGCCAGACAGTGCTTGCCACCGGAGTTCACCGCCACCTTCTTGATCATCACGTGCTGTAGCGATTCCACCAGCGTCGGTGTCGTTACCGAATCCGTGCCACCGATGCCCAAACGCCCGCCGGCACCGTACCCCGTCGCGTACAGCTTCCCGTCCGGAGTCACCGCGTACAGCGTCTGTTCACCTCCCGCGATCTGTACCGGGCGCAACAAACTCAACGCCTCGCACGGTGTCGGCATCTTGATACGACTTCCGTCCAATCCTCCAAGCTGACCGCGATGGTTGTGGCCCCAGCCGAATATGGTACTCGCTCCACCCCACGAAAAGGCCCAATCCTCCGGCCGTCGGTTAAACCACTGCAGCAACTGCGTATCGTACTGGGGCGTGAAGTAGCCATGATCTTCGTGGAGGTACTTTTGCGCCATCTCGGCAGCCGCTGCTGGTGACGGATCGCCCGCACTGCTCCCGGCGGTGATGGTGGTCGTTCCGGTGCTGCTGCTACTGTTGCTGCTGCTCGTGGTGGCGGTACTGCTGCTGCTAATGGTGCTGCTTAGCTCGAACGCCAGCGGATGACTTTGGCTCTGTAGCAGACTCGTATGGCTGGAAGTGTGCTGTAGCAGCGAGCCGTAACTCTCCATCGAAGAAGCGGACGCGGTTGCCGCCACGGTCGCTGGTACCGCTGCGGGAGACGCTATTTCTATCAGCTTCTTGCGCACCTCCCCACAGAAGCTCGGTGGAAGGGGCGAGCGACGGATGAGGGCTTGGGCGACGCGCACCGCCGCACAATACCGCCGGAACCACGCCCAACGGTGCGGATCCGCCTGCGGTAGTAGCAACGTGTCCATGTGCATGTCGCACGCCAACGCCACCAGCGTCTTGAAGTACTCCGAGTGCATCAGGTGTATTCCGCTGCGAACTTGCGGCTCTTCGTATTCGTACTGCCGCAGAATGATCGGAACGAGTGGTGTTAAAATTTCCATCACAGCCGTATCCTTCGGCTGGCTGGCACTGTTGCCACTGCTGCACAGCAACTGGTGCATCTTTTTCAACGACCAAATGCGTTGCGCGACCGTCAGTGAACTGAGTTGGGCGCACTGCGACAGTGCCGACGTGAGACGGATCAAAACACTCGCGTTCGTCGTCGGAACCGGCAATGAATCGAGCAGCGCCATCACGAGCGCTATCGATGGTTGCGATAGTACGGTCCGATCGGAACCGAGCTCCTGCAGATAGGACTCGGGCATTACCGCGTGCACGTAGAACCGCCAGCCCCACCCGTTGACGGAGTTGTCACTGGTGAACTTCCACCGCATCTGATCGCCCGGGATGCGAATTTCTTGCGCCCACTGTGCATACTCGCGGCCGGATCGTGTCGCCACGACATTGCCCGCACCATCGATAATGATCAGTGGATCATTCCGGCGCTCCGTCGAGCACTGGCTGTCGAACTCGATGCGCAGCGATTCCGCTCCGGGAATTTTTACGTGTCCTGTAACATAGGAAAAATGATGGTTTTATAGAAACATAAATACGACATAATTTGCCCAGGTACGTACCAACTAGTATGATGTCATCGATGTACGGGTGGCTCGTTTCCTGCACCACCGGTTTCGGTAGCTTGCCCAGCGAATGGCGCGACGTGCAAAGATCTTCCAGCTCGGTAATGCACGTTTCGATCAACATGTTTGCGATGGTTGCGTTCGATTTCGCTAGTGCGATAAGCGTGCTAGCGATCGTTTCGGACGTGGTTGCCGAGCCGGTGCGACCGAATACGCTCAGCTTCAGTAATTCGATCAGGTGTTTTGCTTCCGGTTCCCCGAGCAGGGCAGTGAAGTCATCTAAGTTGCTGGCATTTCCTTCGTTCACAATCTAAAAGAGCGAAAATTGTATTCGTCAGTTTTTTTTGCGTCATGGATCATTTAACTGTCTGTAGACCAGCAATATTTGATGATTTTGTGCAATACTTACCTCATCATGATGTGTCATCGTGGCGGCCATCACTGACATTGCACTGGCAGACATTTTCGACTGCCGTTGAGTCGCATTGCAGCTCGAGATCGATGCGGACAGTGATAGTGAGCCGGTCAAACTGCGATACGCGCCGAGCGTGCTGTTCATGCCGGATATGATCGGGATATCTCCATCGAGAAAGTCCGCGTTTGCCTATGGGTGGTGGCAGAATGGACGTAAAGTTAGGATCAACCATCGAACAACGGCAACACACTGCCTTACCGTAACTGCCGAAAGCCCTGCAATATCGGCCGGTCCCTCACCACCTCCATGCGCTATCGTTTCGTTCTGCTGGGCAAGGGTACTCTCGGCAACCGTCGTTTTCGTGGCACCGCCAGCTTCGTCACCCTCCGAGATGGGTGAAACGGGCCGAACTATACCGTCACCACCGTGCCCGTACGTGGCCATCTTGTCACCGGAGCCAACCTGCGAGTGACTGGTCAGAGCGGCAATGATGCATGCCCGCGCGTGCAGTATGCTCATCGCGTGGATAATATGCGACAGAGCTGCCTGCCGTGCACTGGCCGTCTCGAGCGATAGGACAATCTCCGACAGTGACGGTCGCTGCTGCTTGCCACCATTCGGCACGGGTAGCGGTGACGAAGTCGTCGCTTCCGTATCGGACGCATAGATCCCCAGACTGTGGCTGCCGAGTGGATCCTTCGCCACGGCAAACGGTACCGGTTCCTTCTTGTCCTTTTCCGTCTGGTTCTGCGGGAGACTCCACGCCACCGAATGGGAGCTGCCGCACGCGACGCGATTCACAAAGATCCCATCCAATCCCAGCACCAGGCTCGGTTTCTTGTTCACGATCGTGTTTCCCGAACCTTGCTGGCCGTGGTCATTGTCACCCCACGCGTACACCTGGCCGCTGTCGGTCACGGCGAGACAGTGCAGAGCACCGACTGCCACATGGATCACCTTCTTGCCGCGCAATCCCTGGATCGGGGTAGGTTTTCGCACGTGTTGGTCCGTCCCGTGACCCAGCCGGTAGTAATCACCTTTGCCCCACGTCCACACCTCGCCCGTTTTCGTCAACGCCAGACTGAACTGGGCGCCGCACTCGATCTGCATTACACCGACCCCATTCAATCGGTCCACCTGGTGCGGCACCGAGCATCCTTCCGAGCCACCTCGTCCCAGCTTGCCAAAGTCTCCGTCACCCCAGGAAAATACCAACCCGTCCTCAGTCAGACAAAGTGTCTGGGCGTCCCGGCTACCACAGGCTACCTGCACTACGCGATGCTCCTGCAGTGCGCTCACCAGTCGCGGTTTCAGCTGGGTGCAGTTGTCTCCGTGCCCGAGCCGTCCGTACTCACCCAACCCCCAAGTGTAAAGCTCCCCGGAGCTGGTGATGGCCGCACTGTGGCTCGAGCCGCACGCAATATCCCGGACGCGCTTCGTACGCAGCGTTTCGATCAGCTTCGGTTTCTCCAGCGTAAGTCGATTGCCATGTCCAAGCTTGCCGTCTTCTCCCTCGCCCCAAGAGAACACCTTTCCGTCGAGCGTTAATGCCATCGCGTGTTTACCACCGGAATGCACGGCCACCTTCTTCACCACGTACTGGCTCAATATCGGTACCTGCTTCGGTGTCGGCACGTTGTTGTTGTGCCCTAGCCCAAGCCGTCCGTTCGTGCCCTCGCCGCACGCGTACAGTTTTCCGTCCTGCGATACGATAAACAGCGATTTAGAGCCACCGGCGATGTGGATCGGTTTCAGCTGGCTCAGCACGGACGAGTACGTCGGCAGCTTCACCTTCGATCCCTTTAGTCCACCGAGCTGCTCCTTATCGTTTAGCCCCCAAACGAGAACCTTCGACGAGACGTCATCGTTCAGTGAACCCGGTTCATCGGCGTAGTTGGACGAGGTTGAGTAGCTCGGCTCGGCGATCGTTTCGTTCTCGGACGCCAAAAACCCTGCCGCCTGCAGCATCATTTCGACGTCCGTCTGGCGCCGTTTACCGACGATCGATAGGCCGTGCACGCGACACTGGATGCCATTGTTACGGCACTGCTTGATGCGTATCTCGATCCAGCGATAGTACTGCTTGCAGTCCACCAGCAGCGGCATCGTAACGGCGGTCGGATTTATCGACACCCAGCGCAGATCCGTCATGGAGAAGCTGTCATCTCCGACGCGTATCACCACCAACGACGGCATGTGCGAATAATCGTCTGGATCGACGATAATCGAGAGCGACTGCACCAATACCTGATCGTGCATCTCGAGCCGGATCCAGTGTTTACCCTGCACGGCCGTACTCGCACTCTGCCAGTAGCTGTTAGCGCTCCGATCGAGCAGATGCTTTGCCGATGCCTCGTTCGACGATACGGTTAGCGTGCGAATACACCGCGACCAATCGTCGATGATGTCGAATGTGGTTCCGGTTCCACCACCCGCAGCACTTCCACTACCACCACCACCACCCACTGCCGAACTCGCCGTAGGGTTTGAAATCAGTTCCAGCTCGCTGACACTTCCCTTCCAGAGCGTTTGCTGCGGAAACTCGACGACCGCATCCTGCCCAGTGAGAGAAGTCAGCACGCCGATTGTGCCACGCGGTGCCACCGCTAACGATCCAAAGCGCGGCCGGGATTGGGACACCCGGAGCAGTCGGACCTGCGAACCCACCATCAAACCACCACCCGATGGGTCGCTCGCAATTGCCGATGCAGCCGGTGGCGGTTCAAGCATCTCCAGATGCACGAAACACATCCAGTACGGTCGATCGTGGCTCTGCCAATCAACGCGCACGTTCAGATCGTGCAGTCCCTCCGGTTCCACCTTCTCTACCGTGCCGATCTCACCCTTCCGGATCTCTTCGAACTCCTGGCAGCAGCGCACCACCATCCCGGGGGCGATAAGACCCCGCACATACATCGCATACTGATCGGCTGATTTAAACTCATCCCGGCATTTGTACGTCGTGTCCATCGTGTCCGAACTGACGCTTTCCGTGTCGCTGTGACGCAGGAACTGATGGTCATGCTCGTGGTGCTCGCTGTCGGACTTTTCCCCACCCAGGTTCGCCGTCAGATCCGGATGCTCCAGTATCCACTGGATGATCTGTTCCGCCGTTGGGCAGCCGTGCTCGTGCTGCTGCATTAGACTCCGGTACGCCAACTCGACCGATTTACGCGTAAAGCCCATCTCCATGATTTGCGACACGAGTGTGCCGGGTGCGATGACGTTCGAGGTTGTGCGGGAGGAGCCACGCGTACCGCGAGCCGTACCGTGCTCCGGCTCAGCGACCAACGAAGGTGACTCGTTGTTGTACACCGGCACACCATGTATCATCGTCGGCTGCTGTCCGAGCGACGGTAGCAGACGTTTGTTGCAGCAGCCGCTTGCTCCCGTGCCTTGGACACCGCCCTGGCCCGTGGTACCAACATCGCCCACGTTTGTGTAATGAATGTGGCTTGCCAGCATCTGCGAGATGTTGAGAGCGGCTAGTTCCATCTCCTGGTAAGTGTAGCACGCCTTCAGAGGGCTCGGTTGGGTCGCGCGCAGCAATATCGTCTGGATCAGCAGTTCGGCCGTATAGAAAGCCTGCGATTCGTCTGACGTGTTCGATTCCGAGCGCGTTTTGGATCGTTCGTCTAGCTCTGGACTACCGGTACCGTCCCGATCGGACGAGCTGATGTCGCTGTCACGCGACACGCTTTTTGCCAGACCGGGTGAGCGCTGGCGTAGAATGCGCCGCAGCAGGCTCTGGTTGCGGAACAGCACCTTCGTCGCCTTCAGGCTGGCAAAGTTAATCTGCTGGATTTGTAGTAGTGCCGCGTTTGCTGCTCCGGATATGCCCGAATCGCTCAGGACACTGCCGGTGGTGGTCGGTGGCACAAGCTGCCCGATACCGTAGAACAACACCGACCACGAGTTGAGCAGCATCTCGTTGATCGTCACCTTCGACAGGCTGAACGCACCGACATCCGCACATTCGGCGACCTTGAAAATCGGAATCTTTTTCGTATCGGCCGCACCGTGTACGTTCATTACCACCTTGCCCTTCTTGGTCATGCGCGATATCGTACCCCGCACGCCGTCCAGCGTGATGTTGAGTCCGATGCGTGGCCGCGAGTCGCAACCACCGATCGTACCGAGCGTACCGAGTATCGCACGTTTCTCACCCTCCTCCACGCCGTCCAGCTCGTTGACGAGGAAAATGTCCGCCGTTAGGCAGAGTTTCTGCTGCAAAAACGAGTTGATGCTGTCGTTCCACAGGGGCAGCGTATGCAGGCGCCGTATCAGCACGACCAGCTCCTCGGCGACGGTACCACTGTGGGACGCACTGTACAGTACGCGCGACTTCGCGTCCACCGCACTCGCCAGCAGGGACGAATCGTTCGGGCAGGTGAGCGATATACGCCCGAGCACATCGAAAAGTTGGCTGATGATTCCATCCACCCGGTGACGCTCGTCTGGCGTCCAATGCACTAGCGTTGATTGGAGTAGACGCAAGCAGTGTAGCTTCTTGTACACGTCCTTCTTGCTGGCGATCGGTGCGTTCAGCAGCTCGAACGCTAGCTCGATCCAGAGCGGAGTGGTCAGCTGACGGGAGAGTGCCGGTGATGATGAAATCGCACGCAAAAAACCGAGCACGGTCCACTGCTCGAGACCAAAGTTGTAGCAGCTGCTGCTGCTGTTGCTGGCGGCGTTGTTGCCCGTTCCCGAGCGGCTTTCATATGGCTGCAGCATCGTGCGGAACAGAGAAGCTACGCCACGCAGGGCGTTCGGTTGCATACGTTCCGCGTGCTGACCCACCGAGGCAAACATCATCTGTAGCGTTTTGATGCAGATGTTGCGCAACAGTTTTGTGGGATGCGACTCGTGGTTGAGCGTGTGATCGATAAACTCTTCCCGCTCGCTGTCCTTGTCGGGTGAGAGTGCTTTCATCGCACTGTCCGCCAACCGAAGATCGTACTTTCCTTCCTTGCCCATGCGGTACGAGTTCGTGGATCCATTATCCCATTCTACGCGCACCCATCTGGTATCGAACGGGAGAAAGAGAAAAAACAAGCATGAGAAAAAGTAAATAATAATGTGATTATCGCGATCCCTCAGAATGCCTTTGTTTTCCTATCGATTTTCAATTTTCAATAAAGTAAGGATCTAGAATATTTAACGGTTGAATACAATAATAACGGTAATAACTCACCCATCTTCACCAATTTCGCTGATGATGCGTCCCTCGCCTCCGGGCCCATCTTGTTCGCCCCATTTCCAATCGGCACCGCGTGCGATACGCGTCCCTATTTTCATAAACTTTGACAGCTCCGGCCCGGAAAGTCCTTCCTTGGAAGATTTCAACTGCAAACGGATACAAAAATAAACACAATCACACAAACGCATACAGCAAACGCGCCGGGAATGAATCGTGATCCATTTAACTTACATTCGTGACGACGTCCTCGTAAATGACCGAAGTGTCGGAGGTGTTCTTGGTGCTTGGCATATCGGCACCGGTTTGCCGCAGCAACCCCATGATGCTGCCGAGTACGCCAGAGTTGACCAGCAGGCTCAGCTCGTTCGCCTCGTAGGTGCGCGATAGGATACCGAAAATGCTCAGCAGAAACCGGGCCCGGGGCAGCTTCTTCAGGAACACGTACGTGCCGAGATTCGAGTGGTCCTTCTCACCGTGCGTCCGGCCACGTCCATTGATTTTGTCCTGATTCACGTACTTCTGCAGCTCGACCACGGCCCACTCGATGATTTTGGCTTGCGCGATCAGTACGTCCGCTTTTTGGTAGGCGGTGATGAGGTTGAGATTGTCGAGTACGTGGCTGGCGCCACGCTGTAGCTGCTGTTGCGGTTGTTGCTGCTGCTGCTCCGGCTGCGCCACGGACCCCGTCTGGTGCCGCACGAACTCGTGCCCCCGATGAAGTCCAAGGAACCCATTGAACAGATTGTACTGCACGGCATCAAACAGACCGGCAATACGCAGCAGCTCGTAGAACATGTCCAGGCCCTGCTTGCGCAGCTGGTAACGCTGTATCTGGCAGTACATGGCACGCCGCAACGTCTCCACGTCACACTGGTCGTGCAGTATAAAGTCCACGATCTGCTGGCTAATGCCGGTTTTAAACTCGGCCGGATACGACTCGAGCAGGCATCGCTCACTCAACCGCACAATCACGCTGTTAAGAAAATCGTCACCACCATCCTGACTGCAGGTCGTTTTCGATGCTTTTTCCACACCACCGGCCACGCCTCCTCCCCCACTATGAAACTCGATCAGCTCGTTCGTAGGTGTTTTGATCTGTTCGTCACCGGTGAAGGATATTTTCTTCTCATTTACTTCCGTCGCGTTGTCACCGGCTACCGCTTCGATCGTGCCCGGTGTCGTCCCATCGACGAGCACCACCGCTGAATTAAGCACCCCATCTCCACCCGGATTGTGCGGGCCACTGGTTTCCAGTAGATTTTCGTTCGATGCAGCCATCTTTGCCAGTGTCGTACTGTTGGCACCACTGTGATTGTTGCTCAGCAGTATTACCGGCGAAGCCGAACGATCAACCGACGCACGGCGATGCAGATTACCCCCAGCGGTCGGGCCGGACTGATTGAGACTTTCCAGGCTCGCCACCTTGACTAGACTTTCGGTGGAGAGTGCCGCCACGTCCGGCCGAGTCTTTGCGATTCCGCAACCACTCAAATTCTCGTGCGACTGTATCTTGCAGCTACCGGCATTGCGTTGGCTCTGGATGGTGGCGTTCACGATGTCCTCCGGTTTGGCACACGCCAGCTTGAGCTGTCGCTTGGCCGCACGCATCTCCGCGATGATGCGCCGCACCAACGACTTGAAGCGCGGTGGCCGATGCAGTATGTGCAGCCGACCGAGCCCGTGCTGCTCGAGACTGATCGCGGGCCGTATTTCGTACAGCAGGAAACGACACTTGTCGATCATCGGTGCGCACACCTCCTTGTAGCTGCGGTTCAGCTGCTGACGCATTTTCACGATCGCCCACTTCGTCTGATGCACTGTGCGTATGATGGCCACGATGGGGGGTGGCGGTTTCGAGCCTCCGCCGCTCAGTTCCCGATCGATAACGGCCAACGCCAGCGGACCGAGCGCTTGATGGCGCACCAGTACGGCCATTAACAGCCTTTCCAACTCCACCACCGGGTGCTCGGATGGAAACTCCTGGTGCCAGATGAGATGGTGCTCCTTGCAGTAACGCTCGCAAAGCGCGAGCCAGGCCGCGACCAGCGGATCGATAAGTTTCCCCTCGCCCAAGTTCGCGAGCAGTGTATCGACGCGCTGCGTGATCAGCATCATCGGTATGCCGGCGTTCGGTTGGTGCACCGATGCGTCCGTCGGTGTACTGCCGGCCGTCGATCCGCTGCTACGTGCCTCACCCTTTTCCTCATCAAACGGATTAGCCGGTTGCAGTACCTGAGAACAACAACAAAAAATTAAATTTAGCTTTTGTTCACATTTGTAACTAGACATCAAAGGTTGTGTTTAAAACAATTCCCTTGCAATATATACCTGCAGCCCACCGCTGAGCACGTGTGAGTTGAGCAGATTTTGACATTGTAGTTCCGCCGGCTGTAATGGTGTACCCGCCTGTTGGATACTCGCACGCAACCCCAACAGGTACGCGAGCATGCACTCCGAGTGGAAGTGCGTAAGCGTGAGCAGTGCCGGACGGGGATTCGCTCCACTGTCGTACATCTCGCTCACGGCGTACCGTCCCACGCGCAAGTAGGACGTGATGAATTCGAACGCCACCCGATGCTGCGGGTTACCGATCTCGAGCGAAATGTCCTTGCCGGCGTGTGTCTGCAGCAGCTCCTGCGTAAGCGGATGGTCCGGTTGGTATTCCTTCACGTCGTACACGCCACCGTTGATGATGACCCAGTTACCGCCGTCCCGGACGTGGTTGTCGATGTCGCTGCGCCGCACCAGCACCGGTTCGTCCTGGACGGGTGGGGCTTTCGCCGCACCGCGGCACACAATCCCCGGCCACCCCATGTCGTCCGTATCCTGCAGTTCGCCCTGCTGCGTCAGCCGATTGAACGCGTCCAATGCGTTGAGCAGCGGTATGAGTGCACCGTTCCAGTCGAAGTGGGCCTGCAGCAGCAGCGGTTTGTCCTGCTGAATGACGACGAGCCCGACCAGCAGCTCGTACAACAGCGCGTCCGAGATGTCGTTGCGCAGCACGTCCGCCACACCGTCCTTGCCGTGGAGAAGCAGTTCGTGCGCTTTCGCTAGCGTGGCCACACACGGACCGATCAGCTGCTGGACGTACGTGTACAGCAACGCTTCCGCACCGCCGAGATCGTCCGCATCGGCACAGTACAGATAGGAGAGTAGCAGCCGCTGGAACTTGTGCAGTAGATCCAAGCTCGGCGACGGCGGTTCGGGCGACGCAAAGCCACCACCACCTGGTTCGCCTGGCTTGTGGTAGCATGATGGTCCACCACCGAGCATTAGCTGACCGAGACGGGCCTGCGTCAGACTGGAATTGTTGCGCAACAGTTGCTTCAACAGGTGCAGCAGCGATAAATGCGTTCCACTGCCACCGTGCTGCGCGTCCTGCGCCTGGAACGATGGGTTCTGGTGATGATGGTTGATCGCCTGATTCAGGGCTGTCTGTAGACCGCCTTCCGCCATCAGCGAGCCGACCAACAGATCGGTCATGAAGCGATGGCCAGCGCTTGTGGCTGCCGAGCTCGCATCGTGCCCGGCCGGTAGCAGCGAAGTTAGCGTTTGCGCTCGCTCCGAAGCCGTCGGTAGTATGATGCTCCAGCCAACCTGCAGCGTCCACTGGGCCGCTTCCTGCATCGTTCGCAGCACCACCGGTCCACCGGCCAGGCTAAGTATGCGCGTTTTCAGGCTCGCCAGTAATCGTGAACCTTCCACCAAACCCACCTGCCTCGGCTGCACACCATTCACAATCATCGCGTGCAGCTGCAACCGGAGCAGATTCAACGAAGCGACCGCAATACACTCCGCCTCCTGGCTCGGCGGGTGCCGGGCCCCATCCGCCGACGCCACATTCACCATGCACAGCAGCTGATCCAGCAGCCGGAACGTATGCTCGCTCAAATCCACCACGAACGGTATCTTGGCCGGGATACCGACGGCGGCCGAATGACACCAGAAGAAACTCTGCGCAACACCCGCCGCCATACCGGCAACGCGCAGCGTCGGAGGTGTGGTAAGGATCGGTGCGGCCACGATCGGATCGCGCGTTACGCACTCCGCACACAGTTGCTGGAAATCGTTGCGTCCCCAACCGTACAGCTCACCGGACGCGGTCAGCGCCAGACAGTGGGCCAAGCCAACCGCCAGCTCCACACACTTCTTACCCTCGAGCGCTTGAATGCGTTTCGGGAGCGGCGAATGGTCCGAGTTGCCGTGTCCGAGCCGGCCTCCGTGACCGCGGCCCCAACTGTAAACCGTGCCGTCACTGCTGAGCGCAACACTAAACTGCGACCCACTGTACACCTTCACGGCGACGCATGTCGCCGGCAGTTCGATCTGCACGGGAACCGGCGAGCCTGCGCACCATCCGTTCCCCAGTTTGCCAAAGTCACCGTCACCCCAGGCAAACACGAGCCCGGCGCTGGTGACGCAGAGCGAGTGAGCATCACCGCACCCGAGCGCTACATGCACCACCCGGTGCGATTTGAGAGCACTCACCAGCGTCGGTAGATGCTTATCTTCCGAGTTGCCGTGACCGAGCCGACCGTATGTACCACGGCCCCACGTGTACAGCTCACCCGTTGCCGTAATGGCCGCACTGTATGATGATCCGCAGAAAACGCCAACCACTTGCCGGTCGGCCAGCGCCATGATGCGGGTGGGCATTTCGCGCCCGTTCGTGTCACCGTGGCCAAGCCGACCACCTTCACCATTACCCCAGGAAAACACATCTCCGGTGGCGGTCAGTGCCAGCACGTGCCGGCCTTCACAGTGTGCCGCCAGCTGTACCACATTCTCTTCCAGGCCCTTTACCGGCTGCAACTCGCTACTATCGCCCACGGGGGAAGTGCTGCTGCAGGTGTGCGAGAGGGAACGCACCAACCCACCACCGGTCAGAATGTACACGCAGTGCTCAGCGCACACGATCTGCCGCACCTGCTCATCTCGCAGATCGATCGTAGCCGTAGAATAGCGTGGTGACGGAAGGGTACCACAACTGGCGCCACCCACCGGGTGCGAACCACTTCCAGACGAGATCATCGCGTTGAAATTAGCGCACCCCGTGCGTATCGCTTCGGTGGCGGTGAAACCGTACAACTCGGGCGCGTGGGCACTCCAGCCGAGTGTGAACAGCTTGGAGGTGTTCTGTGCCGTACTGGTACCACCCTTGGTCGAGAAGTTCCCGGCCGGCAGATGAGGCTTCGCTAGCCGATCCAGATGGCTGATGATGATGACGGCGGCCAACTTCAGATCCACGCAGGCACCATCGTTCTCCGGCAGCGTCAGAAAGCGTAGGAACGATTCCGTCGGCCCGAAATGGTACGTTGCGGCACCGCCACCATTAAACGCACCGTACGCTTCGATCTGTTCGTAGCGATGCAGCAACGGTACGAGCGGTGCGCCCGTGCTCTGCGGCGGTCCCCGATTGTCCTCCGACTGGTGGTCCTTCTCGTGCAGCGTCAGAAGCAGCGATACACCTTCGAGCGAACCGCCGAGAGTGCCCTTCTGAGCGCCTAGCTCAAGCAGCAGACTAAGCGCAATGTGACGATCCGCTTTCGGCACCAGACAGCGACCACCCATCACGTCACCCAGCACAACCTGGCGTAGGAACTTGATTGACTTTTCGACCACCTCGATCCAGAGTGCCGACAGGTGGGACGTGTCGAACAGGGACGCTTCCGGGAGCGTTTGAAGCGCCTCGAGCGCCTCGGACAGCAGCTCACTGCACAGCTCCACGTCTTCGCCCGAGCGCCAGGCGCGGCGCAGGAAGGCGAACGAAAAGTTGAGCGCCGCCCGCGTACCGACCCGTGCCAATCCGAATGTGGCCTTATCGGTGCTGTCTTTCGCCGTGCTTCCGACGGGACGATCGAGGCTGGAATTTTTCTGCAAACAACACAGAAAAGTAAAACAAAATATTAGCAACCTGCAGTTCCGAAATAGAATTGCTTCCGAGCGTCCATCGGAAGACTGCGATAATAAGTGGAAAGCTTACACTCAGCTTCGCCGCATCGCACTCACTGGTGACCAGTTCAATGTTGTGCTGTTTGTCCTCGGTCTGGCCCAGCATGCCCATGCCCCGGAGCGCTATAAAGTAGCGCCGATATACGTACAGCAGCTGGCGGGTGCGGTTCGCTGACAAACAGTTACCCGCTGCCTGCAGGCAAATTTCCTTCTGCTCACTGATCAGCTGCTTTATGCAAGCCTTCTTGTCTTCCGCGTCTGCAAATGGATTGAAATGGAACCGCAGTTGAAACATGACGGACACAACAAATCTCGAACCCAAAAAAATCATTCCAGATGCGTTTTATCGTCATGGGTACAAACAAAGGTTTTTTTTGTGAACAGATCGTGAATAGAAAAAGAAATGGTAACAGCACGTTTCTATGTTTTCATATGAAGGAATAAATATCAATTGTTATGTTATTTCAATATCCTTTTTTATAAGAAGTGCGCAAATTATAATAAAAACAACTGGTATGGTCTAGAATATAAATAGAATAAAAAAACTCTTCTTCTAATTGCTGCTAATTATACTCCGGTGACAATACATAACTATTGCAATGCAGCATTGTCTCCCATAACTGAATATAATATCGGTAGCGTGGTAGCTTTATTCACCCCCCTAGCAAAAGCTTACCAGGCACTGGACTCCACAGCCAAGAATCAAGCAATACAGAGCTTGCCGAGTTTCCGCCCACCGTCGACGGTTGGTCCAGCGGAGATTGGGTGTGATTTTGCACTTGAGGCTTCCGGCCCATCCCGTTGCTGCCGGGGGCACTTGTGCCCACTTGCAACGAATCGGCAGCACCGTCCTGCACTCCAAGCTCTTCACAGCCGAGACAGATACACTTGGATACGGCTGAACACACGCCATAGCAGCAATCACAAGCGATGGTAACCGACCCGCAGTAGAATCTTCCGTCGGTGCGTAGATACGCCACATCGCCATTTCCGTTGATTGCTGTCTGCAACCGTTCCGTGCTCACTTCTTCGTCCTGAATCAGGTGGTTCCAGAGGTTCGCCAAATCATCCGCGCTTCGCAGCGCACTGCCAACGTCTGCCTTGAACCATTTGAAGTCGAGATGCGGGAACGGCCGGAAATAGAGTTCTCCGGTTCCTATGTTGGACAGTGCTGTCGCTGCTGTTGCCTCTTTCGACGCCGTCGCTGCCGCAGTTGATCCACTGGTCGAATTCATCATTGCCCATAGGAGAATTCGTTCGCGGCACTCGTCTTACACTTTGTTTCCTGCCCTCGCGAATACATGTAGTAAAAAGCGGCTACTCAGGGTAGAAAACGATGTTGCGCGCTGGTTCACCAACTATGGCATGCATGCATACACACATACACATGCATGCATGAATGCGCTGGAGGGAGCTTGTAATTATGCACCGTGAAGAAAAAAAGAAAATGCCCTCTTTTTCTGAGCAGCTCTTTCGATGGAATCAATCAATGTAGGGAGAAACGAGATCGGTTGCTTTGATTTCCATTCTAACACTGCAAATATTTTCGATATCGGGCCCTCGGGAGGTTTTCGTGATGAAACGAAGGAAAAAAAAACAAGCAAATTTTCCGAACAAGCCAGACTAGTAGTTTAACTTTCCCTTGCAGACAAGAATTTTCTTCGCAACACTTATTTCTACGGGAATCGCACTTATCTTATTCGCCTCTACTTTGTCTGTGTCTTGTGATTTTGAGGGGAAACCACCCTCAGAGGTCACCCCCTTTCTTAATATTTCTATTTCTTCACCAGCGGTTCTAATTTGCAGCAAGAAATATCGTATAAAAAGTGGACTGAAGAAGCCTCTGGATTTTCCTATTTGTTTTGATATTTTTTTAACACTCTCTTGACATTTGTCACCATGACGTACACCTAATGAAATGCGTGTTTAGACCTGTCGATTGGATATTTTAGAAAATACCGGTGTATACATCTACAGTGCTTGCAAAACGCCACCGATTAGTTTCTATTAGTTTAAATTCAAAATTGAAAAGCCACGTCCAGTTTTTTTTATAGAACTATCATTGGCAGCAATGTAAAATTTTAGGGACAATTTGTACAGACCACATATACTTGAGTTATACATCATTGTGTGACATATTTCTGCTGATATGTATAGCCTACTAGCAGCCTAATGATGCGATTCGCACAAAATAGAAATATTATAAGCACGTATAATGCAAATTACTGCACCGCTGCAAACATGTTCTGCAAGAAATATATGCTGGGGAAAAAAGCTACGAACAATCGACAGGCTGTTAGAAGGTACCAAAACAGCCGTTTCATCGTTGCTAGGCAACGGTTTTATATAAAAATAAAATTTTCTTAGCAAGGACGAGTATTCCAAAAAATAATTCTGAACAGCAGTATAGCTCTGGTTGAGATTAAGTGATATCTTAAAACAAAATCCCATATGTCTTCGCATCCGTGTGCAGTCTTTCCATGCGAAATTGATGCGTTTGTGGGAAGTATTCGACCATTTCAGGTGGAAGACATTGGAAGTAAAAGGTAGATATATATATATTGATAGTACATTTTTTTCCTGACTGTACTGAGCCTATGAAATGTGTCCGATTATTGCATACAAAGCTGGATAGATCAGCATGAGGTGCTGTTGAAACTCTGTCAGCAGGCATGTATCGAAGCGACGACCAAACAGGAAGAGGTCGTAAAGGAGCGGCTGCTAGTGGAGGGAAAACTGACCACACTCATCCACGAGCTACACAGCGTGCTAGTGTGGCGAACGGAGGTATTACCACGCCTGCTAAAACTGAAGGATCCGGATGCGACTTTTCTACTCTATAGTGTAGTTTATCACGAACTGAACGTTTGTTCGCTGCTTGAAACCGTCCTTTATCACCGAAACAGCTGCGAAGCAGTTGGTAGCGACGCGGTTGACCTGGTTGACTACTGCGGTGGGAGAATCGGTCAGCTGATTGGTCTGTTGGCGAACGGTTACAACAACTGCAACGACGATCCACCATCGGAGGAGTTGCTGAATGAATCAACCAGTGAGGAGGTTGTGCGAATGGGTCGCGGGATGGACTTCCGCATTGGCATGAAGTGTCTCTCCATTTCATCCTACCTCGTCGATGGACTTGAAATGCTTCCACTGAGCATTGCCGGTCGGTTAGTGCGCACGCATGATTTTCCTTGTCTTATTGCAGAAGTGCTGCACGCCAAGCCATGGTTGCAGCGAAATCGCGACGGATTGTTTGAAAAGTATCGCAATGATCGGTGGACAATGGCACCCGGTGACGCGGTACTGCAGGTAACCGAAACGGAAGCTCAAACCTGGTTCTGCCTGTATCGGCTGTTGTTTAATAGCGAACTTATGAACGACTACGAAATCAATGCCTACCGCCAGCGGGAAATCGGTAAATGTGTCGGGCTAATGAATGAACAGCTGCTCGACCAGCTGCCTGCTTTGATTCCACTGAAACAGCAACTATGCACGCTGCAACTTTCCTCGGGAAGCACCTCGTCTACCGGCCCTTCATTGGTACTACTCGAAGAGTTACCAGTGGTGCGTGAGCGGATCCTCCAGGCGGCTCAGCGAACCGGATGGAGTGTAATTGTAGAGAAGCAACGAAAAATTTTCCTCGATCTTGATGAACACGAGGCAACGGAAATAGCGAAGCGCATCGGTACCGCTTACAGCACAGATTTACTGGACCAGTATGTTGAACAGAACTCTAGCCAGCTGCCGAAAGAATCAACAGGAGCACAACAAACATGTGGTAACTGTGCTGCGCCGGCAAAAAAGAAATGTTCCAAGTGTTTACACACATTCTACTGCTCTCGGTAAGACTTGTTTTAACCAATTGCACACATTTTGTTAATACCCCTACAACCGTACACCTTTCTCACCGGACACAGCGATTGTCAACTGCAGCATTGGCCCGATCACAAGGAGCTCTGTCATCAGCTGAAGTGAAAGCGCTTTCAAAGGAAGACGACGGTTTTCGGGCACATGCACTAAGAATAAACAGAATGGCTGACTATGTTTGTGTGTTATCGAGGTACACCCTGGTTTATGTGTGTTCTTCTGCACTTCTCACAGTAACTCTTAATGCGCGGCAAATAGATTGTTGTTTACGCTGTCTGCCGAAGGTGCTCCTTGATGACGTCGAGGGCTGGAGTTTCCTCACCGAAATCCTGCAGAAAGAAGAAACAAGTCCCCGAAATAAATGTCTCAGATATGATCATGACTCTTTGACACACACACGCACACACTGAACACTCACCTTCAGCACCACACAGGAAGCGCCGCAAATCTTTCGGGGCTTGCCTTCCTTGTCAATCTTGCACAGGCCGGACCATTCGCCCAGCTTCTTGTTGGAATCGACGCGGATCAGTGGAATCTGGTGCTCGTTGCACAGGGCCGTGATCAGCTTCTTGTACTGCGGCTCGTCGCAGCTTTCGGCGAGGATGCACAGCACAGCCTGGCGTTTGTCGAGCGCTTTGCACGCCTCGTGGATGCCGTGCACCAGACCATCAGCGATCAGGGACTTCTTCAGCACCTCCTGCAAGGCGGTATTGACATCCATCGAGCCTTCGACAGGCGCACTCGGGGCTTCACTGCAAATGCACGGAGACGCACACAAATGCAAATTAGATACGTCACACACAAAGGTCCTAAGATGAAAGTCGTTTTGTTCTCAGCATTGCATGTCCTAGGTTGCTTTTCAACACTGCACCTGGTGATGACGATGACAACAACGGATACAACAGATACTTACACTTCGACGTCGGACATTGTCTGACGAAATGGAACCGAAGCCACCGGAAAGTAGAGGAAAAAGAAACAAATACTATTAATATTGCTTTACCATCTAAAGCCACACGGAGAACATCAACACATCTTCCGCATGCAGAGAATTGTACAGCGCGCGCCGTCTCCCGGTAGTATTGCCACTACATTCTCATCAACCCGGAGTCGTCGCTGTCACCGTCAGCGGTGCGTTGCGGATTTTGTTTTCAATCAATCATTGGTTATTTGAGCTACTGGTTCCAGCACCGTACGTCCCCCAAGCGGTCAGACGTTCGGAAGCTCGCGTTGAAGCCATTTTTAACATTTCATAGTCCATTTTTCGACACTTACGGTAATTTATTCGCTCAGCGACACGAAATGTGTTTCACTATCGAAGCCTGCGATTGACGGAAAAGAGCGAAAAAGACAGCATACTGCCGGAGATCGGTGAGCGGAAGTTGACGACAACTGTCAAGCGTGTCAAACAGACCCGGGGATTGTCAAGAAATTTTACACGCAGCCAACTGATATCAAGTAACTGGAATATTGTGAAACATTTCAACGCCATCAAGAACAATATTTTTAAGAAAATAAGGAACAAAATTACACTAATCATATTACAAAATAAAGCATATAAAATTATTAATAAATAAATTGATAAAATAATTTGTTAATAAAAATGAATAAATAAATAATTTAAAAAAGTCTACTCTAAAAAATTTGAAAACAATCAACTGGTTTGCATGTTAGTAATTCTACAACATTCAGACGCTGACAGCATTCACGAGCTAGGTAAACAATAACAAACGCTTATTCCTCGCGCCAGGATTCATTTTTATACAAGTGTGATGTTGATTATCTAAAATTAAATCTGAATCTTTTTCAATTCAGCTAACACACAACTGAAAAGCATTAGTTCCATTGGTATAATAAAGCGTATTGCAGGATGCCTTACACACTTGTGGAAACAACGGATGTGCTGGGAAGCAAGGAGCTGATCGTGGCACCATCATACTGGGTCCAAACGAGTAGCAATGGAAAGGTTTATCTTTGCTGGCCAAACGTAAGAAATATTGACTCGTTGAACGCACTGCTTACGGATGAGTACAGTGTACCGTCAATGCTGTGGGAAAAACACGAATGTGTGATAAAAAACGCAAACGATGTATCGTTCGAATCGGCTAGAGTTTCTGCGAGTAAGCTACAACAGCAGACCAAAAGAACAACCTACACACAAAACAGAGTGACGCCTATAAGCACAAGTATTGGGAAGCATGATACAGCGCTCACGTTAAGCCATAATCCGACCGGTGGTCAGGTTAGCAACCCGATCCCGATTTCAGAACCCGAAAACGAAGTGGATCCATTAGCAGATGTTAATCCGAGCATGGAAATACTTGAAATGTTCCAGGAACTGAAAGAGCTTATGAAAAATAATTTAGAAGAGATTAAAAAAACATTTCAAGATGAAATTGCACAGCTACGACGCACCATGCGCACTTCCCTGAACGAAGTATGCTCAAGGCACTCGCATTTTTCAACGTTGTCTAGCGAAGTTATCGACCGTACCGAACACTTCAGCGTCACTACTATCACTTCCATAGAGGAGATGAAAGAGTTTGAAGAACGTTTAAATGATACGGAGTATCGTACGCAGGTATATGGGTGGATAAATAGAGTCGTCGGCAGTGAACATAAACCACAAAATCGCATGGTGCAACTGTTGGATGCGTTAATTGATATTAAGTTTTTGCCACTGTTCTCTTGGACTGGCATGGGTAAAACCGAAAAGTATGCGCTTAAGAAATACAACAACATTCTTAGGTTGTTTGAGTACGCGGGTACCATCGGTACGCATCGTGCAGATCATGAGTTTGTGACCATGTTTTTCATGAAGAGGTTACCGTACGCAGCATCGAGGGCAGTTCAAAATCACGGTTTACGTAAAGGTCACACAACCAGTAGAGGTGTAACTTTGCCGTCTACCGTGCACGAAAACAACGTAGTAGATAATGCACCACCACAACCACCACCATTAGCCCGATTTCTCGAAAACAGCGCAGACATCTTAATGATAAAATCCATCGAAGAGATGGACACTTTTGAGGAGCGATTGGAGGACGAAGAATATCAAAAGCAGGTTCGCGGTTGGATTGATAATATCGTTGGCAATAGTATAAACACCGAGCAGCGTATGATGGATGTCTTGGATTCGCTATTCCACAAAAAGCTCTTACCGCAGTTCAGTTGGTCCGGTATTAGTAAGGGAACTCGAAAACGTGTCTTTAGATCATATAAAAACATCGTTCGCTTATTCGAATACGTTGGATCGACCCAGCTGCAGCGTGTCGATTCAGAGTATGTAGCAGTGTTCTTCAAAAAGAAACTTCCACACGCATCTTGGAGAGCTGAACACCTTCAAGGCTTAAAAAGGTGCACACCACGGTCAATCTCACACAGACCTAAACCACCATCAATTCAACAGGCAATAGCGCAACGGCGGACGGCGAAAAGATTATCCCAGAAGATCCAGCAAGTGAAGGGGGAAGCTGAATCCGATGAAGATAGCACAGATACTAGTAATCCTTTTCCACATAAGTTGGAAGCAAGCTAAAGGGAGTAATGAAATAATCACGAAGAAATTTTACATTTATATATTTTCTATGTGTCAATAAAAGAAATAAATACAAAAGTATACAACAGTTGTCCGTCCGATAAACAAACCAACAAAAAAGAGATTGCTTCCGTGCTCTGCTTAAAACGTTCCACTACATAAACCGTCCAAGACGTGTTCCAATGATGTTAATTGTTCAAATGTTGAATATCGTGCATTTTCCTTTTGTGCACGACAGATCGCTGTCCCTGATAAACAAACATTAACTTTGTTAAAAAATAATAAATATTCACGAAATTATAATCAAATAGTTCATGAGACGTCTCGTTCTATTTTTAGATTGAAATATTTCCAATTTTGTTTCCCTGAACAAAGGAAACTGTTCAGCAAGCTGTTGATATAAAAGTTAATAAATAAATTGGTATAATGTATAAATAAAAACACCCTCTTCGTATATGTTTACTAACGCCTGACAAAATATGTAGAATAAATGGATATTGTTTTGGTGACATTGGTAGCTTGTGCATAAATAAATACAATGCGAGATAGATTGATTGTAGTGTCCTGTAAATTGACGTCTGCTGTTGACACCTATGGATCTCAACAAGCAAGCTTGTTGTTATTTTGTACCGTAGGAGGATAGAAACAAAAAGACGCCAATATTTAAACAAGAGGAAATACATAACGCGCTTAATAACGTTTCATTCTGCGGTTCCAAAAATTGAAGTATGTGAATTGGGCCGGCAATTTTATATTTTCGGTTGATGCGTTTTACTTGGCTACACAGCAAGGGATTGATTAATGTTTTTTTCTATTCTAGAATGCCGTATGCTATCGTGGAAATGACGGATGTGCTAGGTAGCACGGAGCTGCTTGTTTCCCCAGAATCCTGGATTAAGCAAAAGCCTGGAGGAATTCCATTGCTGTGTTGGCCCAACGTGCGAAATATCAGCACACTCAACGCGCTGCTCGAGGATGACCGTAGCGTGCCAGCAATGATGTGGGAAAAGCATAAGTGTGTGATCAAGTGTGGAAATATTGACTCGCTGCACACGGCTGGCACGATGTTGGAGGCTTTGAAACGGTCGAGTGAAAATGCTACCCCAAAAGGTGCAATGTCTACGAATTCTATGCAAAGGAGAACAGTAAACAATGATGCGTGGATTAAAGATGAGGAAATGCATGAGGAACAGGATGACGATGGATTAGAGGAGACCTTCTCTTTACAGGAAGAGACCGATGGTTTGAATGATGAAGACAGTTGGGACGATCCTTTAGAAAAAGTCATACCGAGCGAGCCCGACAAGGAGAAAATTTATAACGAGCTCAAGCTACTAGTAGAACAAAACCACGCGAAAGCGATGAAGAAACTGAACGACGGATTCTACTCTCTACAGCAAAGTCTAGTTTCCATAGCGTACAGACCGCTTCCGAGAGATCCACCGCTAACAGTGACGGCTGATTCAGCCAGCGTGACCGAAACCGACTGCTTAACAGTCGACGATGGCACCGTTGAAATCTGTGTGAATCCACTTACCTGTCTGGAGGAGATGAATGATTTTGAGGAACGGCTAAATGATGAGGAGTACCGTAAGCAGGTGCACTTGTGGATTGATAGTACCGTCATACACGAGCGCAATCCCGTTGTTCGTATGAGAGATATACAGGACATACTGTTCGATAAACATTTCCTAACCAGCATCAGCTGGACCGGTGAGGGCAAAAACGGAGGACCCAAAAAAGTCCCGATGGGTCTTTACAGCAACATTCTGCGGTTATTTCAATATGCCGCTACCACCGACTTTCACCACGCGACGGAGCGCTACGTGGCGGATTATTTTAAGCGCAATCTCAAATATGCCAAGAGACGGCTATCGTTGCAGGGTTTCCGGCGGCGTGTGCCGCGCATCGGTAGAAAATGTTACTTGCGTACGCAGCTCTCCAACGACAAACTGTCTCTGAAGCGTGATACCCAGCCCGGAGAAGGCAGCTCAGGCGGAAGGGAGGAAAGTTCGTTCCAAAGCTTTTGTTCCGATTTTCGCATCAACCGTCTCACCTGCCTAGAAGAGGTAAAGCAGTTTGAAAGCCAGCTTAACGATAAGGAGTACCTGAAGCGGGTCCTGCAATGGATAACAGACACCGTCGGCTACGAGTACAATCCGGAGTACCGCATGCTGGAAATATTGGACTTAATGTTCGAAAGACATTTCTTAGCCACCTTCAGCTGGGCAGGGAAGCGCAACGTAAAGGAACCGATGATGAAGTACGAAAACGTCGTTCGCCTATTCCAATATGCTGGCACCACCGAGACGCATCGTGCGGATCGCTTCTTTGTTGCACAGTTTTTCAAGAAAAAACTAAAATACATAGCCAAACGGTTGTCGGTTAACCATCCGTGGACACAGAAATCGCGGAACTTGCTTGATGACGATACTTCGCTCGATAAGGCGGGAAAAAGAAGTTTAGAAAATGATTGTGAATAAATAAAAACAAATTTACGTTGCTTATTTGTGAATGCACACATTAAAACACACTTTATTATAAATGCCGAATTTACGTTTGATTGTTTCAACACTATTTGCAACAGTTGTGTATGCTGAAATAACAGTAACATTCACAGATCAAAAACACCACCACTCCGTACGGTTTCGTAGAACGAAATATACAGTTTATTTATTTTCTATGTTTTTTTTCTTCATGTCTATGTTAACGTTGTACTTGATATCAATATAGCTTTCGTAAACATCAGTATTAATATGAAACAAATGGTAACTAGTAATCTGTTCATCATACTTTATTCTACGAATGCGAATGTGTGATACAAATCGGGTTGTGTCAGCGTGTAATACCTTTAAGAGTACATTATTTTGATTCGAGTGTGGTGTATTGTGAACGTTATAAACAAGAGCAATATTCGATTTAAATTTAATTTTTATTTTTATTATGTATCTTAATATTTATACCATAGAGTTTAATTTAATCTACATATAAAAAATTTAGCCACATAGTCATGATTATATATAATGGTCCGGTTTACTTCCTTCCTGCACGCGTATTCAAAAAGTTCAACAAAATTTCTGTAATCCTCCAACGGACGCTTTCCGTTTTGCGTACCGGTCCAGTTGAAATTTTGTAACAAATTTGGATCGATTAAACGATTGATTAGCTCCTCCATACGCGAATGATTATCCGGCAACTGGCCAACAATTTGGTTTATCCAGTTAAGCACATGTTTCTTACACTCTGGGCCATTTAACTGTGCTTCGAAAGCGTCCATTTGTCTCATGGTTTGGACAGGAGAAATATTAATTGGTACGTAGGTGATTTCGGGTGGTTTTTGTATAATAATTATCTGTGGTGATGATTCTTGTTTTTGAACGATAGATTTGCTAGTAGTGGCACCCGTCGGTATTGTTTTAGCGTTTGTAACTGGCTTTTGCAGTGACAATTGATAATTTTTAATAAGCTGTTGAGCTCTTTCTTTGATTTTTAATGTAGTGGGGCTCGGAACAGTTGGGTTTGCTGGTTTCGCCAGGGCACAGTTATCTGTTGGTGTACTTTCCGTTACATCTATGGTGAAGAACGGTTGTAGTACGTTTTGTTCCTTATCTTGGTCAACTGGGTTCATGCTTTTTTCTTTAGTTTTTGATAATACATGCTGTTTCGTACCTACGTTTTCATTTTTTCGCTGTCTAATACTTCTTTTTGCGTGTGGGCGGGATCTACGTTTTAAATTGATCCTATCGCTAGCATGACGTAGCTTACGTTTCAAGAATTGTTCTATGTAAACATCACTCACCTGCTCCACATCGAGGTTGGCAGCATATCCAAAAAGACTTATTACATTTTCGAAGTCTCTCAGTGCGTATTTGGTAGTGGATGCACCGGTCCAGGAGAAGCTAGCAAATAGTTTTTTACCGAATATCAGATCAAGGAGCACATGCATTCGATGATCCGGCGTTTGAGTATGAGCGATAGCAAAATCAATCCAATTTTGCACCTTCATTTTGTATTCCGGTTCATTCAACTTATGTTCGAAAACATCCAGCTCTTCCTTTGTCTCAAATACATCAATCTTAAACTTTTCAAGACCATGCTCGCAAACACGAAAATGTAAATCTTTACGTATCCAATCATTGTTCTTTTCTGCCAGCGAAATGATCGTTCTTTGAATGCGATAAAACCCTTCCTCGAGTTTTTTCTCTACCTCTTGTTGATTGTATTCAATCATACTTTTTAGCTCGAAGATGAGATTTAACAGGGCAGGAGACGGTTTTGCATCTGTCTGTGGATCTTCTGGCATTTCTTGTGTTGTGAACTCGTTTTCCTGATCAACTGCGTTTAAAGGATCTTGTTTTGGACACGATTCGTCTTCAGAACTACACTCCGATTCCATCATCTGATCCGCGTCCATTTCAAAAATAGTTGATTGTTCTTTGGATGGCTTTTGCATTGTTTCTAATAAAGTTTCAGCAGAGCTTAGTGTTGGAATATTCCTGCAAATCACTTCACACTCTTGTCGTTCCCATACAACCGACGGAACACTGAATTCGTTTGCTAACAATGCTCGTAGCTTCGTAATAGTCCTAGCATTTGGCCAGCTTAAGTATGTTGTCTTTTGTTCGTCGGTTTGGATCCAGGTTTCCGGTGCAGCAAATATCTCCTTCTTCCCGATAGCATCAGTCGATTCCACTATAACGTAGGGC
>JXWZ01014213.1:0-19871 GCA_000956215.1 Anopheles farauti No. 4 | reverse complement strand
AAAATTTTGTTCACTGGCTTTTAAAAATATTAAAAATTATATACATCTCGAGAAATATAAAAATATTTTGGATGGCATTTACAGTCTATAGCTCATGAATGTTCCTAATGGGTAAATGTTTAGAAGAGCGCAAAATATATAAGCAGTCAAACATTTATAAATGTCTTATATTTGGAGTGCAAATTATCGGACAAATTTGATTTGGCAATTTAAATCCATAAAAAAAAGGATGGCAATATAAGATTTCTAGACTTCGAAAAATGGATTGCTAGCTTATAAACGTATTTAAAAACATATCTCTCTAAAATTATACAAATATGAGATGCCATTTACTGTCATGAATATTCCTAGTGATTATAAATTGCAAAAATCGTAGAAATCGACCTGAAAAATTCAGGCAAAAGGTAGCTAAAATATTAAAATTGGTGTAACAATTTGTTGCGCCAATACGGACATTTTTAGTTTAATTAATCTTTGAGACCAAACTTTGAAAAGAAGTAATGCACGCATCCCAGAAAATATTTTCAAGTAATTTTTTCAATCAGAATACCCTCCCTCTCGAATGGATCAGCCACAAAATAATCCATGTAATATGATCAACATCAACATGTTCTCTCACCATCTTCTGCCGATGTCGCACTTCCTGCAGGTTAATGTAAGCGAAGATGTACACGAACGCAATCAGCCCACCGAGTGTCGTCTTCTTCAGTCTCGAGATGCGCTCGCCGTGGAACACATTCTTCGGCGAGATTAGCCAAAGAAACATGGAAAACCAGTGCAGTACTGTGGATGAAAGAAAGGAATCGATGAAGTTCCGTGCAGTAAACGCTTTAAGCGCGATTTCCACATACTTATCACCAGAAACACCCAGTGGCTGTACACGGACGCGTATACCGTGAGCGAAATGACGCGCGAAATCACCGTCCCCAGGCGCCACAGGAACTGAAAGATGACGCCCAGCCAGGTCAGTACAAGTCGGTGCACGTTCTGCAGGCGAACGTTCTTGCTGAAGCTGGCGAGCGCCCAGCACACGCTGAACAGCGACAGCGTGGCCGACACCATGTTGAGATCGCGGAACGTTTTCTGCTGCTGCTCGGCCAGGTTCGTCTGCTGAACGAGGGCCGTGCTCGCCGTCAGATGGTGATGGTGGCCCAGTGTTTTCAGCTTCAGGGTGGCCGCCAGCTGCGCCTCGCTCTGCAGCGTCACGAGCACGTACAGCTGCAGCAGCAACATCGGTGCCGCCTCACAGAACGCGTGCACCAGCCGCAGCATGCAAAGATCGCGCACCTCGTGCTTCACGTGCCGCAAATCGACCGGCACGAATAGCTTCGCGTACCGCCACAGCACACCGAGCTGGGTGACGTGCAGGGCGAGCACGATGTACCGACCGTACTCGGTCGTCCGAGAACCGGTGCCCGTCCCGGCTCCATTTGCTTCCGTACGTCCACCGACAGTTTGGCCGTTGGCCGCACCGTTCAGGCTGTTGGTTTTTTTCTTCTTCTTCTCGAGGCTGCCACCGATACTACCGGGTGGACCGCCAGCACCTGCTCCCGTGTCCGGTGAACCGGGCGGACCGGTCGTCGATGTGGTCGCATTACGTATCTTTCGCTTGTTCAAGTACCATCGAATGGAAACGATCTGTGGAGGAAGTGGCAAGAATGGAAAATAGTCATTTTGAGCATTAAAATTTGCATTATTTCCTTCCCATCTTCTACAGTCCAGAATACAGTCAAAATTGTTTATTGCACTCAAACTAATTGTATCCCTTTTAAAGATTGAAGAATGAGTAAAATAAAGAGTAATATTTTTAATATATATAGTAATATTTTTATCCGAAATACATTATTTAGTTAGTTTCACTCTGAAAATGGTTAGCACTGATTAATCAGTCCTAGCAAAAATAACCAAAGAAGGTAATATATGTTACTATTACGCATATATGCTCCCTTAACAGTGGTATCACAGTAGAGATTTTGTAGAGATTATAACCAATAGTACATAAATATGGCATCTATTTATTTTGAAAGGGAGAGGGCTTCAGCAATCAAATATGGAATAAATAAGGAAAAAAAATTTGCTTCATATTCCACTATATTGCAATTGGTACAAAACCACATTTAGTAACAACAATAACTGACTTGTTAAAGCTATTGTTGAAGATTGCAGCTTTCTTAAATTTTATTCGAATTTTCATTCGTATATAATGGTTAATAGTTCCAGAGGGGTTTTACAGCAGAAATTGAAAACGCATGTGACAAACAATGCGATATGAAAGTTAACTATTGCCATAAATGGTAATAATATAATTACGACACAATAGAAAAAAAAAACACTCATATTTTACGATCTGAAAGCTCAATGTCCGTCAAGGATGCTATAACACAATTTTTAAAAGCGAAATCGAAAATATTGCCTCTTAAAACTGTTAGTGAAAATAATTAATCAAAAACTGTTCATTTTATCCTCTAAATCCTTTTATCATTTATTATAATTTTATTTAAAACTAAGCCATTTCAACAAAACGTTTAACGTAAGTGTGATAAAAGCCTACCTGTGAGATGACGAGCGAGAACGACACGATCACAATGACCGCGGCAAAGTAGGTGAACTTCTGGCGCTCGTACAGCGCGTATCCGAGCACCACATCGAACACGACGTCACAGAAGTAACCGGCAAGCGAGATCACATTGAACAGCACATCGCAGAGCGGCAAGAATTCAGTCATGGTTTTTCGCGGTTCGTTCTGTCACCTGCGGCTGCGTCGATCGATCGTACCAATGAGTAGTTGTATAGATGCAAACACCCTCACACTTGTTCACTACCGTTGGCTCCGATGGTAGCAACCGATGCATTGAATTACGGCGTCTTAAGAGGGAATATTTCTGTCGAGATGGGAAAGAAAGCATTTTTTTACACAATTACGAAACTTGTACCGTACAATTACGAACAAAAACACACACCGATGTAGATGTATAAACGTGTACGAAACAATGGATTTATTTTTTCTTTTCTATTACTGTTAACGCGAAGCAACAATGTTTTACATTTCAATATTGCCAGCTACAGCTAGTTCTGCATGCGAGACACGTACAGGACCGCATGCCAAAGAAAGTGTTTCCGTGGTATTGGACGAATAGCGAAACATAAACACAATCGCAAGGGAAAGATTCCCACGAATTATCGCGCAACTGCACGCTACACAGTTGGGTAAACTCAATTCTGCACAACGGCAGGGTAATATATAATAAATACATTATTCTAAGCACGTATATCCCTGCCACAATAAAATCACAACGAGTAAAGCATTTGGTGTACAAATTATGTTTAAAACTGTGCATAAACCGTGCCGTGAGTGAAGCAATAACGAAAGACTTCAACGCAAGCGCCGAACCGGAGTAAAGAAAAAGTGTACACTTATCGTCATTACACGTGTTTCACCGCGCGCATGTTGCAATACTTGACTCATAAACACTCTCCCAATGCGGTGCACTTAACAGATAAGCTTATCATTCACGCGATAAATGGCACAATTTTTAAATAATCTGCGATCAAAAAAGGGAACGAAAGAAATAAAAAAAACGGCGTGAGGAAAGAAAGTTTGTCAAGGGTCTTGCCATCGGTTCGGAAACATGCGTGCGATGACAACACAAAAAATATGCCGAAAAGAAATATAAAACCACACTCGCACACGCATGGCCGAGGCACTTCATTTACATTTGATTGCATGCAAATCAAACGGCACGGGATGGCGGGATGGCAGAATGGAGGTGTTTGAGCGCTTTGAATATGGAACGATATCGAACGATCGGTGACGGTAAAATTTGTGGCACCGGAAGTACGGTCAGGGATCGGGTTTGGTGGGATCGCCACCAACTCCGGTTTGCGGTAAGATTTTATGCTTTCTTTTCACCTCAAAACATATTATGGAGTAGGCTGTGGTTTGCTAATATGTCTTACCTATTTTTTTTTGTTTACTGGGTTTAGTTGTTTCACTTGATTGCTTCGCAAGTAATATTTTCCGGTTTCCACATACACACACACACATTAATTCGAGAAAAAATATTCTTTTTGCTTGTCACAACGGCACGGTATTCTAGCACTGCACTTCACTTTGAACTATATGTTTTATCGCCACACCGAAGAGGGCAATGGCACTTCCACTGGGATCATATTTCCAACATAGCCGTGCGGGAAGATGATTCATTCCGTTCCGGGGTGGGAAGGGGTTTTCCACGCGGCGGTTGGTGATCGCGATCGCGCGTCAATTTCTACGAAACGAGTAAATTTGCTTCGGTTCCACCGCTGAACTTTACTTCTCCCTCGTGGCACACAATTATCTTAACGAGCGATGACGACAAATGGCAACAAAACACGCCCCGCGCGATTGCTACGCCTGCATTCTTCTTGAGCTGCCGGGCCCGCACGGCATAACTCCCGTAGGCACGAACGAAATTGTTGGCAAAATCGCTCGGGTTTTACGAAATACCGACCCGAAATGTTTCCACCGTGCCCGCAAATTTCACATGTTGCGTTGTTCACATGTTGTGAATTAACTTTACCACACTTCGCACATTGTCACCACCACCGCGCGCAGAGGGTTTTAATCGTTGTCGCCCGATTTGTTCTTTTCTTCTTCTACCTCTTCTTTTTTCTTTCTTTTCGTTTCACCTTTCTTCACCGCACACGAGCTGGCTCGGACGGGAATTCAGGAATTCCAACAATTTCACATAAACAAACGGTTTTTTCTCACCAACACCACCAAACCACCACGGTCCACGATCTTCAGAGCGGTCGGTTCGTACGCATACGATCGCACACTATGCTGGCAGCATTTCTTTTTCCACACACTCACACACATGCACACACCAACACTGGCACAAATCGTATGTGGTGGGATGCTAGTAGCAGCAGCAGCAGCACGGAAGAGGGAAAGTACTCCCCGCACCCACGTTTTGCTATGCCCGCAGCTACTCCCCGCACTGGTTTCCAACTTTATCGGTACGTATAATTTTGATATTTGCAAAAGAAGCCTTTCTTTACAAGCATTGACGATCGGGCTGCGTTGCTTAAGAAAAGCATTTGACGTGTCTCGATGCTGCCGTTGGTGCTGCCCACGACATCCAACCCGATGGACCAATCGTAAACGGAATGAAGTAACCAGAGTAGCCCCCAAGGGGCGGCCGAAAGGAATGTTAAGATAATCGCGCACGAACACCCCGGACCGATCACGTCACGAAATTACTTTCTCGGTTCGAAAATACTGTTTCAATCCCGATTTGACTTCCAGAACCTTTTCTTTTTCTGTGACCTTTTTGTACCACAAATATCACACGCACACCTTGCCCGACGATGACAACGACGACCCAGCGAACGTTCCCACCACCACGGATTACTTAACACCGTATTACAGAGCTCTTTAACACGAAATATTCTACTACGGCCGCGGTTACCAAGTGCAGTGCAGAATTCCTTTCCGAGCTTTGGGTGGAAATTCTTGTCCACCAGCATCCGTGATGTTAGGGGATGATCGTGCGGGAGCCTGTTCTCTTCGCAAGAGTGACACTTTTGCAGCAGTTAGATCGATCGTCTACTTCTTCGTTTTCGTGGTTTTGTTAGGATCGTTGATCGAGGAGGTGAATTTGGTTTCGAAAAGGTTTCATCGACCGAAACCACAATGCTGGCGGATACTTTGAGTTTGCAACAGGCTTTTAAAATCTTTCATACAACGATTAGAAGTGATTATTTTAAGGTTTTTTATCTTATTATATGAACATATTTCTAATAAATTTTTTAGAGCTGTCGTGTTGTCCGCGAACATTCTCGCAGAATTCCGCAAACTTTTGAGTTTTGTAACGGTTTTTTCGCCCGTAAAATTAAAAAATAATACAACTATCCTGAACTATCGGCTATCCTGTAAAGTCTACAATCATTTGGCGATTCTTCCAACATCTCTTTCATACAGAATATGTAGCGATTCCCCACCAGTTCACTGGCCACCAACCGGTATTCGATTTGACTAAAAAATTTGATACACAAATAAGTGCTTTGTCCGGGAACAAACCACAGTGCTGTTATTGTTTTGACATTTGTTCATATGCATCCTGACGTTTCCAATTGCAGAACTATTTACCAACAACAAATCGTTCCCGCGTCTTCGTCATGGCGAGAGATTTGCAAAATATCGTATATATTTGTCGCTTTTGTTTAAACCAGGAGGAGGAACTTCTTTGTCCATTCATAAATACGCTAGATACATCGCTTACCATACAAGATGTAGAACAGTTTACTGGGATATCGGTAAGTTTTTCCCGCTGCCACTTGTTCGCTGTCCTACAGTGCATCTTCCTTTTGCAGATAAATGAAGCTGAAAGCAGCTCGTACACAATTTGTGTAGATTGCTGGGATAAATTAAAAACATCAGTTACCTTCCGCAATACTTGCATAAGCAATGACTCGAAGTTTCACGAGCTATTTGTAACCGTGATGGCCAGTACCCTCGACGAAATCGTTTACCATGAGACAATAGAAACCATAGCGCTATCGGATGATGCCGAAGACAAGATGGACGGTGAGGAGGACAAGACCAACACCAATGAAAGTTGTCTGAGCCAGTTCCTACGCAATAGAAATCTTTCTGTAAAGATTCAGAATAAGAAAAAGTACATTGTAAAGAGTGATAAGCCACAGGCGCATATTACCTCACCGACCTTGGTTGAAAATAGCTACGATCTAAGTTATACTTCAGACTACAACCAACCGGAAGAAACATACTTGTTAGATGATGTACAACATGAAGAGGGTCAAAATAGTACCGTTAATTCAAGCACACCATCGCTCATCTCTGCCCCGCGACGAAGAGGAAGGCCATCGAAAAACCCGCTGAATCACCTGCAACCAATCAGAAAGAACCAAAAGGATCGTTATTTATGTTATTGTGCCAAAACAACAGCCATACTCGCTAAAGAAATTAACCTAGACTACTCTGCAAACTTTATCGAGCCCGGCGAACAGTGTGATTCCGAGACAGAGCAGAGAGACGGATATCATGAATCAAGCACATTTTATCCCTTCATTCCGAAAGACGACGTAATACCGCGAGAGCGTGGTGTACGCCGACTACATTTTTGTGAAATATGCGGTAAATTTACGAAACATTTGTCAAATCATTTGCTTATGCATCAGTCCATTATCATGCTGCAGTGTCCCCATTGTCCGGTAAAAATGCCTCAAAAGAGCAGCATGCAGGCGCACATAAAAACGGTGCACTTGAAAAAGATCAGCAAAACTTGTGAAATATGCGGCAAGGGTTTTGTTCACCACAAAACGTACAGGTATCACATGGTAAGTGGCAAAAGTGTGCTGTATGTTTCTCAAAGACGTATTGTTAATCTTTTTTATCTGTTTTAGCTCGTGCATAGAGATGAAGGAAAAACGTTTGAATGCGTAGCATGCGAAAAAACATTTCCGCACTCGATCGCGTTAAGAGATCATTACAATAGACTACACAACATTGCGAGGAAAGGAAAACAACGGCTTGAGGAAAGTGCGCACAGTGCGAGCGATGCAGCACACTCCTCCGATTGAGTGTACTGTAATCTCAGACGACTTTAATGATTGTTGAAGGGATAAAAATAAACAGAACACCATGAACCTTATTTTTATGAAATGAAACTATTTTCATCAATTGTGTATGGTGCAATATTTTTATCATCCGACAAACCCAAACGTCTCCGTTGGCTGTTGTACTAAACAAAATTTGGCAATCATACGAGAATGATTTTTTTATTGACAATAACCTTAAAAATCAAAGATACACGAAAATATATGAATACAAAATCGGAAAACAAATATAATTATATTTTTCATAAATGGCACTTGCTTCATGAACACAGGAAAGCAGGATATGACTACATTGGTAAACATTTAATTAAATGCTACTTGCCTGCACAAGAACAATAAATTATCGGAATCGCCCGTAAAACGAAAGCCACCGAACGATCAATAGTATATGTAACACGAATTTTTATATAGATGATATATACAGGGTAATATATTCGCTTAAAATTAAAGTTTTAAACATTGCCAGCAGCCGTGCCGCAACGTATTGCAAATATTTGCCAAGCACTGTTGAGGTATGATGCTACAATGCCACCGACCGTGTTTTGACATTTATCCGGATGGCAGTAATCATTTTGTTTACCAACAAAAGCGGTGGCCAGCGGAATGGCTAACGGAGCACAGAAAATGATCGTTATATGTCGATTATGTTTAACCCAGGACGAAAGCCAGCTCAGACCAGTCACCGAGACTATCGATGCCTCGTTGACCATCCTAGAGATAAAACGATTCAGTGGTATTCCGGTAAGTTTTGCAGCATCTAACCAAGGGTTCGCGGTACACATGACATGATAATAAACGTATTTTTACAGATAAATATAAACGACGAGATCGCATATGCGATATGCTTCGAGTGTGTGGATCGACTGCAAAGCTCTATTGCGTTCCGCAATGCGTGCCTGGACAATGATGGCCTCTTTCAGGAGCTTCGTTCCGCGTTCATGGCCCAGCTGGGATGTACGGTAGAGGATGCGGTCGTTATCGTGAATGATAGTGTATCCAATCGTTTAGGGCAGCAATACTTCCAAACCGACGACGATGACAATGTGCAGATAAAAAACCTTACCACGGATCCTGACAACGAAGGTATTTCAAACGAACAAGCGGAGGATGTCATTGTATTCGATCGTGTGGAGCCTGACCCGGTGAGTGACGAATACGATACGGCTGATAACGTAAGATTGCCGGTGCAAACTACTGGAAGTGCTCATCTGAGCGTCACAACCGAAGAGCGCAATAAACCATCTCATTCGAACCGCGAGATTAGGTCGATGAGAACGGAGAAATCGTCGCGCACGAAGAAACTTTGCACCATTTGCGGAAAAATGGTAACGAGCCTACCGTCCCACATCGCACAGCACACAACCGAGCCAATGAAGCACGCCTGCCCCTACTGTCCTGTGAAGATGACGGTCAAGGGCAACCTGAACCAGCACATCCAATCCGTGCACCTAAAAAAAATCAGCAAAAAATGCAAACTCTGCGATAAAGGCTTCACTCAGAACAAATCCTACGCCTCACACATGGTACGGTTTGTGAACGGCACGACCTAGACGCGCAAATTTACAACATCTAATCGAAATCCTTTTCCATATTTGCAGATTTCATTCCACGGAATCGGAATAAAACATCCGTGCAAGCTTTGCTCGAGAGTTTTTAATTTTCCGTCCGGCTTGAAGGATCACATGAACCGAGTACACAGCGAGGTTCGTAGTTTGGAGTGTGACATTTGCGGCAAAATGTTCAAAGTCAAGTAAGTGTAGGCGCTATTGGAACGTGCGATAGAGTTGAAAACAATGCTCGCGGCACTGAGCTAATTAATGCTTTTGTTCCCGTCCGCAGACCCGCGCTAGCAATGCATATTCGCACGCACTCCGGGAATCAACCATACGCGTGCACCCAGTGTCCGAAGCGCTTCAAATCTCAGTTCGCGAAGAAAACGCACGAACTAACGCACAGTGGCATCGTGTTCGAGTGTGGATTCTGTGGCAAGACGTACAGATACAAAGCGCTGCTTAGCATGCACCTACGAAAAACGCATTCGACGGAGATGCTCGAGAGCGCAGAGTATGATGAAGAGCAGGAAGTAGATGCTGGTAAGGAAGAAGCGTGACGGCGGACTACTGTTGGGTGACCGGTGATGATACGAATTTTTAATTATCTTGTCAAATTCATGACAAAAAGAGATTGAATGATTGAACGTTATGTTTTCCCACCATTTCATGGAAACTTCAAAGTTAAAAAATAAATTATATAAAACCATAATTACAGTAACAACTAAATTCTCATGCCAACATCTACAAACATGCATGCACCAAAATGGCATTACAATAATGCTATATGTGTTTAAGAACAGTTAACATATATTAATTGTAAGTGAATAATGCTAGATATTCACACCAAATAGATAGATCCCGCACTGCTAATTGTTTCATATTAAAGAAAACTTCACACTAAGACAATTGCTTGTTACTTTTAACGTGTATTTAGCGTACCATTTGGCTAATGTCTAAGCTATCATAGCAAGCATAGTGCTCTTGTAACTAACTATTCGGAGATGTTGCTCAGGCTACTTTTGTAACCTAAACTACCTAAGTGTTTCAAAAACACCACCACCAAAAAACACCTTTTTTGGCTACCTAAACACAAAAAACACTTAACCGTTTGTAACACCTAAAAATTAAGGAATTCATCAGATTATTTTATTACGTTTTGAATGTTGCATATTTTATTATTATGTTTGCAAGTTTCATTTCAAACTGTTATTAACATTAGGATCATGTTGCAAGATATGTTGGGTAAGTATTCTTACTCTGAACGTGCCGAATTCGAACCATCGTCATCCACAAAATTTGTTGAGGGCAGGGGTCCCAAGCTGTGAGGGGCACATTAATTTTGAAACGTGTTTTTTAAACAGTGTAAAAGTGAACCTAAACAACAGTTTCTATGGTTAAATTGAGTGTTTTAGAGCCAATATTTCTACGAAGGAATTTGTTGTTGATGAGCTGGACGTTCGAAGATTCTAGCGGCATCTTCAAAATCTCAAATAGATTGTAGAATTTTTGGAAGGAACATGTTTGTCACTTCACTGAGAATACGCGCACCATGGCTAATCCCTGCTGTACTCTAGCTCTAGTTGCTCGATAACGATATCGATACGATGATACGATTGGTGGCCGTAAAAAGCGTCTTTTTTATCGTGACACCAGCGATAAGCGTCCCCCTTTCTGTTTGGGTATTGATGACAAAAACGTTATCTCGACCGTCTGGAAAAGCTTTGCTGTTTCGAACGGATACGTTCCCGGCAGTTTGGCCGCCAATTATCAGTGCAGTGTGAGCTTGGCAGCGGTCTAACGAACTAGGTGTTGGAGCCTGTACCCCACAGTACCATCCATTGCGGCCAGCGGTGCGTGTGTGTTTGTGATTCAGCAACCATGGGACAACGCGTGTCCCGAACGGATTTCGAGTGGGTGTACGATGACCAACCGCACACACGCCGTCGGCAGGAAATGGTGAAAAAATACCCGCATATCAAGAAGCTTTTTGGCCCGGACCCGAAGTTTAAGTACATCGTGTCCGCCATGGTCCTAACGCAGATAGTGATGCTGTATGTGATGCAGAACCAATCGTGGCCGATGATTGTCCTGGTCGCGTACTGCTTCGGAGGTGTTATCAACCACTCACTGATGCTGGCGAACCACGAGATATCGCACAATATGGCTTTCGGGTATGCGCGCCCGCTGGCAAACAGGTACTTCGGCATGTGGTGTAATCTGCCGATCGGCGTGCCGATGTCGGTTTCGTTCAAAAAGTATCACAACCTACACCACCGCCACCTGGCGGATGATGATCTCGATCCGGACGTGCCGACGCTGTTGGAAGCGAAACTTTTCTGCACCACACTCGGTAAATTCGTGTGGGTTTGTCTGCAACCTTTCTTCTACGGATTGCGACCCCTGTTCGTGAACCCGCTGCCAGTGACGAAGCTGGAGCTAATCAACACCGCCGTACAGCTAACGTTTAACGCGCTTGTGGTGCTTGTGTTCGGTTGGCGCATGATGGCCTACTTGCTCATCGGATCCGTGCTAGCCATGGGACTGCATCCCGTTGCGGGTCACTTCATCGCCGAACACTACATGTTTGCCAAGGGTTTCGAGACGTACTCGTACTACGGGCCGCTCAACTGGATTACGTTCAACGTGGGATACCATAACGAACATCACGACTTCCCGGCCATACCGGGGAGCCGACTGCCGGAGCTGAAGAAAATCGCACCGGAGTACTACGAAACGATGCCTCAGCACACGTCCTGGGTGAGGGTGCTGTACGACTTCGTGACGGATCCGGCCGTTGGTCCATACGCACGAATCAAGCGCAAAAGTCTCGACAAACCGAAACCTGCACCGGTCGCGGAATCGATTGGGCTGATTAATGATTCATGGCAGCGTGAGGTGGAGCAGAAGAAAAGATAAGCGGTGCCGTGTGCTATCAACCTACGTAATAGAAGGGAAGCAGCATGTTTCGTAATGAAAACTTTTGGGACAAACGGATAGAGCGAAGGGTGATAGATAACGACGGTGTGATAGAAGACCGTTCGATAACCGTGATAAATGGCTGATCGGGAATTCTCGTACGTGCAGGGACGCGGCTAGGCATGCTCATAGCAACATTGTAAAAAGGACTGTGCGTTTTTATTGTACCGGTAAGAAATTCATGTTTCATAACAAATGTTCGTAATGTTTTTACTATGTGAATCATCTGCATCCGAAACATGGTTGATATTCTGCAAACATTGTTTTATTTAAGATTTTATTTATTAAATTCCGGACTTAACGGACAAATGACCTAAGCTTGAACGCCCGGTTGCACAAATCTTGACAGAATTTAATGCATGTTCCTATCAAGTCCAGTATAAAACCAAGGAAGACTTGATTCATGAAAAAATTCCATGTCGGTCCAACAATAATCAAAATTTCAAACTTCCTTGCACAACGACCGAACATGGCTACCTGTTTTGAAGTACTGAGCGTACCAATGTAAACACATTTCTACCGTTTCACGATCCAATTGAACTGTTTGACTAATTATAATGTAGAAAACATTGATTAATAGTAAATATTCTACACCTTGCTCATAAAATAAATACCCTGAGTCGTATGTACGTGCCGTAAAGCAAGCTCGTCCACCAGAAACCGCTCTTGGGTACAGCGACACAATTTGATAGTAACAAAAAGAACGGTACACAACTAAGAAGAAGACGTTGCTATGCTACTTTTTGTTTGCAAACAATCCAAGATGTGAGTCCGACCGCATTAAACATTCCATTTTAGCAGCAAATTACGATTCCATAAAATGAGAAACTTCCGTGAAACACTGCTCACCGCACTGGATAAAGCCAAACCGAGTGGTAAGTGATGTTGAGACGAGCAAACAGAAATATGTTTGCACCGTAATTAAGTTTGCTTTCTTGCTTGATGCCGCATAGCCCTATATCAGCAATATCCAGCGAAAACGAACGATGAGATCGAAGATATTCTGTTTCAAAAATATCGCACCAAACTGGCACAGGGACGACAGAAACCGAACCAACTGGTGGAGGAAAACCAAACGAATGATGACCGCGACACATACCGTTACATTCCCCGATTTCACTTCGAGCTGCCGAAGAGCACCAATTCGCTCGCACAGAAGTTGCGCGAAGAAGCACGCACACTCTTTCTGCAGAAGCGCAGCAAGGAGCTGCTCGACAACGGGGAGTTCAAGCTGCTGTGGAGCCTGCTGGAGAAACACCACACACCGCCACTGGTCGGCGAAGAGCAGTACATCAACTACGAAAGCTACTGCCGCGTGGGCACGATCGCTGGTGAAAAGTTTCGCCGCTACCTGACGGCCACAACGTTCTCCCGGTTGCTTGCGTCCAGTAGCAGTCCGGGCCGGATCGGTGTGATCGCGCTGTTCAACTACACAATGCGCAAAGTGTGGCTACAACAGACGCGCATCGGCCTATCGCTGTATGACTACACCGGACAGGGTTTCCTGAGCGAATCGGACATGGAGTCGTACATTCTGGAGCTGATACCTACTTTCCCACAGCTGGAGGGGCTGGAAAAGTCGTTTCACAGCTTCTACGTGTGCACAACGGTCCGCAAATTCTTTTTCTTTCTCGATCCTCTGCGTACCGGACGAATACGTATACGGGACGTGCTGACGTGCAGCTTCCTGGACGATCTGCTCGAGCTTCGCGACGAGGAGATTCCGAAAGATGCCCAAGAACTGAACTGGTTCTCGGCACCGTCGGCACTGTCCGTGTACGGGCACTACCTTAACCTGGACAAGGACCACAACGGCATGCTGAGTCGGAAGGAGCTGATCGGGTACGGGTCGGGCACGTTGACGCCCATCTTTCTCGAGCGCGTGTTCGCCGAGTGTCTCACGTACGACGGCGAGATGGACTACAAGACGTACCTGGACTTTGTGCTCGCGTTAGAGAACCGTGCCGAACCGCAGAGCCTGCACTACCTATTTCGCATCCTGGACGTGGAGCATCGGGGTTATCTGACCGCGTTTACGCTCAACTACTTCTTCAAGGGCATTCAGGAGGAGCTGTCAGCGCACCGAGCCGAACCGATCAACTTCGACGATGTGAAGGACGAAATTTTTGACATGGTCAAACCGGCTGACCCAACGCGCATCACACTGAAGGATCTAATCAGTTGTGGGCATGGAGAGACGGTCGTGTCCATCCTGATCGAATTCCACAAGTTCTGGGCGTACGAAAACCGTGAGGTGATGGTAACGTCGACGGCTAGCGAGGATACGCACAACTTATGATGCAACGCGGATGGCAGGCCAACGAATGAAACGCAGGACGATAGTGACGAATGTCGTACAGTATTTTAACGAGGAAATGAAGGGCGTCTTACACAATCATACTCACTAGGCAATCAGTATTTAATTACGGGGCGGCTTTTGCCGTAAGATTGATCCACTCTCACCTACGTAACTGCAATATGATATGAATTATGACTGAAAATAAACGACGATGCCTTATATGTTTTCATAATACAAAATTGTCCATTATTTTCCCCCTCTCCTGTTAACCTATTGCCAACTGAAACAAAATCGATAATTATGTCTAAAGCATTGGGTTTTAGAAAAAAAAATCGTCGTCACTTCGTGTGAAACTTCCATCAAAGTATACCTTGTTTAAAACTAATTTCACAACTGAAAAAAGCAACAGCTACTACGGAAATTTTATATTTTGCACATTATTCCATCATCCGTTTAGAGATCTTAATCTGGTTCTTAATATTGTATTTGATAATTCCTCCGACGCGCCGAGTTCGCTTAGCGAACATCTTTTTCCACCTGTTTGTTAACTATGGTCCATTATATAGCGCTAATGAAAAAATCTGTTGAGCAAAGATAACAAGAGTCAATTATAAAAGCTATCGCGATAACTGTTTGTTCAATTTTTACAACCAAACACAATACCGAAAACGTTTCGACGAGTCGACGACACTTCCATGAAGCTGTCTTGATATTAATCCGTATGTAAAAATAAAAACCTTAGTTTGAATTGAAACAACTCACCATGAAAGAAAACGTTGAGTCCAATATTGTAGCGTTGTATTTCGTCAAACTTTAGAAAAATAAGAAATCACAACGTAACACACAATCACGTCCGCTCACCGGCTCACGCTTTCGGAACGGTTAGCAGAAATCGTCCGGCAAGGGCAAAATGATCCGACCCATACACCCGATTTGGAATTGCTCCAATTTCCCAGCAGCACTGCTGCACTGTTGGCAGCGCGTACGTTTGCAGCAGCTCCAGATTCCAGTTAGGCAGTTGCTTGTTACATTCATCCACCGATCGGTACGGCGTGTAGAAAAGATAGTCGACCGTAATCCATTCGTCCTGGAAAGTAGTAGCCTGCTGACGTTCTTCGGGATCCCGTGGATTGTGACGGTAAGCGGACTTGAACACAAACCGGTGGGTTAGTGAACCGGACGAAAATTCTTTGCGGTAATCGATCACGGGTACGGCGGTTGTGACTTCCGGATTCACATTGGAGACGGGTTCAGCCGCCCTGGCGCTACGATGAGTTGAATGGTACAGCTGGAACGTTCGTGCTTAGATCAGTAAATTGGATGTAGGTGTGTAGTTTTACTTTCCAATCTACCTTTGTTACGTGAGATGGTGGTACTTTGTCGCGGTGTTCCTGCTCGCTACGGTCTCTCAACACATTGTGCTGACATTTATCCGTTATTCCAAGTGCTGGTGGTAGAAAATACTTGCCGAGTGGGCATTCATGGCCATGGGAGTTTGTCGATTGTAGCGAGCGCGAAGCGAGCTGCTCGTATCGAAGGTTTCCGGTCATCAGCAGCTCGTACGGTGCGCTGAACGGTTGCAGGTTAAAGTCACCGCACAGTACGACTGGATCGTACCGCGGGATACCGTTCGCGTTCGTGCCACTGTACGCAAAACGATCGAGTTCGGCCAACAGTATTTGTACCTGGGCCAACCGAATGTCCTGCCGTCGCGGATTGTACAGCAGGTGAGTGGTGGCGACGACGATCTTCGCCCGTGGGTTGGCTTTCAGCGAGAGCTTCGCTACGATGGCCACATTCTCGCGGTTTAGTTTCTATGGAAGTCAATGCGCTTCAGTAAAGCGAGATAAGAAGATGATAAACATTGGCTACTTACGTTCACTTTCGGCTGAAAGTATTCGATTTTGTGATGCGTAACTAGGTCGAACAGATCGTTTCGGTATAACAGGGCACAACCGTCCGTTTTCTCGTCGCCGGTGCGTTTCTTGTACAGCATTTTGTAATCCTGTCTCAGACCGGCGATGAAGCAATCGGTGTGATTCTCTTGCAGCTCCTGAACGCACAACACGTCTGGCTGAACTAGGTTGATTTCCGCCTTCAGCCTTTCGTAGCGATGATTCCACGGTAGCGCCCGAGGATCATGGTCCGCATAAAGCGACGCATGGGATTTCAGCAAGTCCTGTGCCAGAATGTTGTAGCACATAAGCGTAAACTCGTACCGATCTCGATCCGTTTCAGTTGGTTGCGCTGCAGCAAAAGCTTTAGCTCTTGAGTTTCGATTTTTGTTCTTGCCACATTGCTGCTTGCCCACTCCAACTGTGTGCCAGTATCGATGCCTGCCAAAGTCCGGGTTTTGGTGGAGCGAGCGCATTTGAAATGAGTTAGCCATAGCTTTCAGTATGGGACTACGAAATGCGCGGGTCACCGGTGGAACATTGCTCTTACAGACACACCGACAAAAAGGACGACTGATACTGTGCAACAGCCATGGAGCGAGTACCAGCAATCGTTGTTTCATTCACGTCCACACAAAAGAAATCCACCGTTTTTGTCCTCTGTGGCTGTGGGCGACAACTGGTTTTCGTCAAAATTAGTAGCGAACAACACCCCAAACGATGGGGGTGTTAATGATGGTAAAATGCTATTAGATTCCTGAAATCGGAAAAAATACCTGCAAAAACGTAACCCGTTGGCGAGAACAAAAGCATCAGAAGATTTTGACATTTTGCAATATCTTTTCGACCAAGGTTAATATAGGTATAGGTTACCTTTTATGAAACCTTTTATCACTTTGATTTTAAGATTACATTTTTAATTATGATCACAATAAACACCATGGTGTGTCTCTTCGTGTAGTTTTTGTGCATGTGCAGTTTCAAGCCGCTCCGGACACTGGTGGCATACGAAAGCCTGTTCCATCGCATGAACACTTTCATGAGCCTGAAGTAATTTTCTGGAAATGTAAAACAATAAAAAATAAAACCAAAACGTACCGACAGTGCTGCAGAACACGAACTATTACCGTGTAGTAAATGTTTCGTCACATATTGCACAGGCAAATTCCTGTGTCCCATGGTATCGTTTTACGTGTTTGCTTAAACCACTAGTTTGGTTGAATTTCTTAAAACAAACTTTACATTCTAGCTTTTCGCCAATATTGTGCAGGGCGCGCTAAAAATAGTAAATATAAGGACATTCAAGAATACAGCTAAGGGCAACGCCGAGCTTTCGAGCCGATAATTTACCATATGCGCCAAGAATGTTGCCCTGTGAGTAAATCCTTTGCAGCAGAAGCTGCACGTTTCGAGTATTTTTCGCTGATGTACTGCAGCAACATGTTTTAAAAGGTTAGCCTGGTTGTGCATCTGAATTGGACACTGCGGGCAGCTGAATTTGATGTGCTTCGTGTGATTTAGCAAGTGCGTTGGTAGGTTGGTTACAAATGCGCCGCACATGTCGCATAGACGTTTTTGTCGTTTCGAATCCCTCGGATGCTTGAACAAACGAACCAAAGGGATCGCTGCCGGACCTTGGCTTTCCAATAGTTTAATTTTTCTTGTAATTGGATCGCTTAACCATATGTCGTCTTCATTCGAATTGAATTCGTCACTGCTGGATAGGGAAGGTTCACCGATTTCGATGTAATTCGCAGAGTAGAAATAAACTTCCGCGTCCTGGTGGGGCTGGTCTATATTTGAGTTGAAAAAGTCTTGACTGCTTTCAACAATTGTTGTTTTGATTTGGACTTCGTCAACAAAATCGTTAGGATCCAAGCCAATGGCATTATCAGTTACCGCATAGTGTGCCATTAATGAATCTAGCTTGGAATCATTCGTGAATTGGATGACCCCATCTGATGCACTTTTCGTGATACACGCAACCGATTCCGCGTACAGTTGACGGAACATAGTATCATTACTCAGGCAAGCATTGCGAAAAACAGCTGCACTATTGATTTTGTTTATACATTCCAAGCATACACGGTACAATGTACTCTCACCTTCCGATTTCACCTGTTGATATATACGAATAAATTTTACGGTTTATGCGAGGCATCTGGTCTATGCAAGGAAAATTTACCTGAATTCCTGTGAACCTTTCTACATCTTCGAATGAGAGTAAATTTCCGGTGATTTTTGATATAAAATTAAGCGGTGAATCATTTTGAAACAGGCAAAACCGGCAAATATTAAACATTTCTGGGATATGTTTGGTCAAACGGAATGGATGCAATATTTCGTTGGTATACAAATGATTGTTGTTGAAGCAAATGTCAATATCGGTAGACATGACAACACAGCTGGATTTAAGCACAATTCTGAATGCATCAGGTGAATATGAATACATACAGGGTGTCTGTTATTTAGCAGACAGTTATACGAGTTTCCTCACATCCTCAAATGTTTTCTTCATATAAAAGCACTCGCTAAACGAACCGAATATACCTTTAAATTGGACTTCGGAAATCGAAAGATCTTTCGGTAACACACATTTGATACATAGAACCATAGGACCATTGCATCTTCTACAAATGAGTGAGTGATTATTTATTTGTGGGAGCAAACTTTTAATCACTAATCATTTACGATTTATTCCAAGATTATGAATCCGATTGAAGTGATCCCTCAACGCTATCGCGTGTGAAAAAGTTTTTGAACACGCTTTACACTCGGTCTTTTTTCCTTTCTCGCGATGTGCAAGCTGTAAGAGATACAAAAAATAGTTAAAAACTATGTTTACTATTATTTGCTTGACATACTTACCATATGATATCGGTATGTTTTATGATGTATGAAGCCTTTTCCACATATACTGCATGCTTTACTGACCACTCTTTGGTGAACCTGTTTTATGTGTGCGTTTATAGCACTTTTTCGTTTCATTTTCACTGGACAGTATGGGCATGCGACCTTGCCTTCTTGATGGTTAACAATATGGCCTGGTATAAAACCAACAAATATACCACAATAATGGCAAAGGTGCATTTTTCTAACTCCTGGCACATGTTGATATGGAACATAGGGATATCGTATTTTATAAAAGGTGCTTCTTTCATCATCTGTATCATCCTTTTCAGTCTCAAAGGCGCAGGAGTCGCCTGGTTCAATGTAGTTTGCAGAGTAGCTGAATTCGTCGTCACTAATGATCTTCTCTGTTCTACACTTGTCACTTGAATCTGTATTGTCTTTTTGATCGTGGGGTTCGTCGGACAAGTTCTTTGGAATAGCTTTCATGTTGAACACAGTTCGCACGAAACAGACCTCACTGGCAGTTACACTTTGCGGCACTACTTTTGAATATGAAGCTACAGCATCTGTTCTATTGGATTCAGTTACATTTGTGGTGGATGGCACGACTTCACTGAAGTAATTCACATCGGTGCTTTTACCATGATTATCCTCGATCGATACAAACTCCAATTG